>JAJOOS010008841.1:0-15397 GCA_029582725.1 Solanum chiquidenum
GGGACCAACAAGGGTAAAAGAGGAATTATACCTTTAAATACTTACCAAATAAGGAAATGTGACATTCTTTTTGGGACTGACCAAAAAGGAAATGTTGCCACATAAAATGGGACGGAGGGAGTATTATTTTCTATATATTATTGTTTTTACTATCAAGTTAATTATTAAAAAATGAAAGAATCTTAATGGAGTGGTTAGAAGTCAGATGTTGATTTGGCCAACCATTCACTAAGAGAAGCTATTGCCGAAGGTGTTCCCTTGTCGTCCCAAAATATGCGGACCTGTTCACCATTTTCATTTCTCATATCATCCACACATAATACAATTCTTAATTAATTCACTCATGGACACAATATATAAACAACTCATTTTTATTTTTATTTTTTTAAAAGAGTTCCAAATTATATATAGTGATAATAATGCAAATATTCCATATCATCAATATAATTTAGTATTATGTAATAATATATGACTTATTACACCATTCTCTCGATAATAATAATTGATCTTAATACAACATTTCTCACTTCAGACACGATATTTGATATTTTGTGATTTCATATACACATACAACATGAAAAATTGTCATATTATGATATTTCAACATGCCAACATATAAAAACGAATCGAATTCAATGATTTGAGTAAATAATAAGTAAATGAATTCTCGTTTAGCATATACTAACATTTACTAAACAAAGCATTTTTAGGTACAACTTGAATTGAAATAAGTCTAGATCTAACATAAATTGAGTTGACCCTTAATATATATTATTGACTTACATTGGGCTTGCTGTCTATTGGAGGTCAATCTTCATAAATTAGGGGGATAATACTGCTACTATAAAAACTTTCGAGGATTCTTTTACCAAATACCTAAAGTTTAGGGGGAGAATTGAAATTTCCCCTTTCGTGAATTATCCCAACTTTAAATCCCCCTCCATTTCAGTGCTCAAATATTCATTTGTTTAAATTACGGTCCCTGTTTTGTAAATTACCCATCGTTTAGGGTTCTAGGGTTTAAACTAATAGAGAACTGAAGCTTATAGTGTAATAACTTCCTTCTCTATTGCTTCATCTAATGCTTAAAGATTGATTTTTTAGCAGCAAAAAACACCAACAATGTCGATTGATAAAGCAGTTGATGAGGATTTGAAGCAAAATCATAATAGTAGATTAACTTATGAAGGTTGCAATGTATTGCTTGACATCAATGATGGCGATCGTTTAGTTTTTTCTCGTCTTACTGCTGCATCGTAAGTAATTATATCCGATTTTTTTGCTTCTGTCTGCTGCATTTAGTTTTGTAATTGAGACATAGTTGATTGATTTTTGTGCATGAAGATGCAGTTTTTTTTTCTTTTTCTGTATTATGGATTTTTGAATTGTTGGAGTTGTTGTATTGTACATGTAGGACATTGAAAATTGGGAATAAGAAGTGTTCTCTCCAGCCTCTTATAGGTTGTCCATTCGGGTCTCTATTTCAAGTGGAATCGGGAAAAGAAGGAACCTTTTTGACTCGTTTTATTGAGAATGCAGAAGGTATTCTTCTGAAATACTGTTATTGTTTAACTTGTTATTATTACTAAGCTTATTCAACTTGGGGTAGTAGTCAATAACTAAAAACAGCTGCCCGATAAACTAAGCTCATGCTATGTGCGGATTCTGGGAAGGTTTAGACCACAAGGGTGTATTGTACACATCTTTATCCTACATTTCTGCAAGTGTTTGTTCTCACATCTTGAACCCTTGAAGTCACATGACAACAACTTTACTAATTACACCGAGATTCCCTTTGAAGTAGCCAATCACTATTTTGAAACAAAATGGTGACTGACAATTTTTTGTGTAATGTAATTATATAGCATTACAGATAATAGGGCTAATCAGCCTATTATGTTTAATGTGATATAATTATAATATCTATCTGAAAGATTCTAATGCAAGGTTTTCTCAGAAAAATGCATTGCTTTGTATGGATAATCATCATCATAGACTCTTTTAGACTTGGAGGAGCAAGCATGATTAACATAACTTTAATAATGAGGACGGTTATGTGGAGGACTTATACTGCAGTTGATGATACTTTTGCATGTGCAAATGACTTTCAGGGGTTACATTTGTGGACCTTCCTGCCACATTGCAAATACCTTGTTTTTGAATAGTGCCAAAGAATGAGCTCTTGCTTTCCATGACGCACTCAAACTTTTTCAGTAAAACTAGAATAAGTCTCCTTCTTAGCTTGTGTTTATTCACTATAGTGTATTTCTTGCTTACTCTCTCCAAGCTTTTGGGAGAAATAATCAGTTGAAGCGGACAAGAAGATTAGGATGTAGAGGTGGTATATAGTTCTTTGATCAAGCTAGTATGCAAATATAGACCAAACTAAATATGCTTATGCATCTCATGTTCAAAGGGAATCTCAGTGTACAAAGCATCCCGCTTTCATGCTGGGCTAAGGAAAAGGCTGCACCCCTAGGAATGTGATGTAGACAATCTACCCTTATACATCTCGTATAACTTTTTCTAATTGTTCTCTTTCTGTTTTTAACAAATTATGTGGAATGAATAGTATCTTTTGTGCATTTTCATTATCAGGTAACGACCTTGAAGAAAAAGACGTGGATGGATCTAAAGACAACCGTGCGCTTGTTGATAATAATACTGCTCAGAGTCTCACTAGTGAAGATATTGACGAGATGCGAAGGTGAGAGTTTGTCGAGCTTCAGGGTTTTATGTGGTATTTTTTATTTTTTTTAGTGGGCAGTTTCAAGAAATGTGTGAGATACACCGCTGCAGCCTGCACAAGCTTTTATTTAAAAAATGTTAAGGACGCTCTGTTTTCAGATGTATGGCAATAGTAACCATGTCTTCTTTTCTTCCCTTCCCACTGGGCAGGAAGGAGCATAGTTAGTGGATATTGATAATGTCTACTTTCATCATCTGCCACCGTTTCAGTCTTTTTTGGCCAATTTCATTGAAATATTAACAGAAGACTTGGAGGCTTTTTGAATCCAGAATTTCTTTAGATCTATATTACATTTTCTTCTGATATGCTTGAACAAAATTTTGGTTACAAAAGAGTTCTCTTATAATAAGCAAAAGAAAAGGCTGCAAGATTCTTAGGTTTTCATTTAGCAGTTTTGAAGAGAAGTATTAATCTGACTATGTTGCAGGCAGGGAGCAAAAGGGGATGAAATAGTTGAAGCACTCATAGCAAACAGTGCAACTTTTGAGAATAAGACATTATTTTCACAAGTGAGCTTGGCATTTTTGGTGTTGATTAGTTTTTCTTTGAGAAAATATGCTGACCTCTCAGTGTTTGCAGGAAAAGTATAGGGTTAAGAAACAAAAGAAATATGCACCTCGAGTACTATTGAGGCGTCCCTTTGCACGAAGGTACACTCCTGCCTTTAAATTTCCTTTTGTTATTCTGGAGATCTCTATTTAGATGTACTACTTCCCAATTTTCCTTCATCTATAACTTGATCTTCGGAGAGGGGTGGGGAGATGAAATTGGACAATGTTTTTACTGCATGTCTTTTATCATAACTTTATAACTTAGGAATTAAAACTCTAAGAATGGTAACATAATTAGAATTAAACAAGTTACTTCCATTTAGTGCAAAATGTAGCCCATCTACCCCAAGTGGAAGAAGGCAATATTTCTTAGTTGAGCAATGGTGTCCAGTAACTGCCAATTTGTTGTAACTATATTACACCACCTCATTCACGAGGAACACTCAGTTTTTCTGTGGAATTTTGAGTATGTCCTCTTATTTCTTTTTGATAAGTAAAGCATTTTTGGGCTCGTGTGGATAGCGTTTCACTTTTTATGATTTTTTTTTAATTCAGGTGATGTTTTCGTTTCAAACTTCCAATCATACATAATGGTAGTTCTGCATTAACTTCTAAGCACTGTTCTTTAAATCATATAAAATGATAGTTAGCATTTAATTTCTGGACTTGAATTCCGCCAAGCGATTAGTGGTAATGTCAGTTGTAGAAAGTCATAATGCTACATTTGGTTTCTAGTTGCATATCCCCTGGTCGTTATCTTCCTCTATCTTTTCTTTAATTTCTAACACATCTCTTTCTTTTTCAGCATTTGTGAGGCCTACTTCAAGAAACATCCTGAAAAAATTGGGTAATAATATGGCCTTTTCTTGTGTTTGATCAAATATCTTCATCTGTAGTTTCTGGTTGGGATTTATCTTTTTGATGGGAGGGAATGAAGGATAGACTTTGATTACTTATTTTACAATCAGAAAATCTTGAAATCTGATATATCCTCCTTGATGTTATTTTTTGTTGTGGTTCAGATGCTCATTGCAGTCTAATAACCCTAAGTTTCATATCTTTATTCATCTTGCTTTGCATGATTCTGGGTTTTTTGATACACGGGGGTTGATTTTATATCCTCTTGATTCCATCAGATTCATGCGAGTGGATGCACTATCTCTACTGCTCTGCTTGGGGAATGTTACTGCAAATGCAGATGTACTTGTAGTGGACATGCTCGGTGGTATACTTACTGGTGCTATTGCGGAACGACTAGGAGGTATGTTTATTTGTTCTTCATTGCAGTTACATTAAGAACATCTAGGGATATTTGAGAATTGTGATCATTGCTTTATACACATAAAATTTGATCATGCAGCCTATACTAATTGGAAATTGCATTATGTCTGGATTATTGCTACTGATACTGATCGTATGTTTGTCATCATGATGTACATGGCACTGATGCTTTCATAGTTGTGAAACCATGCCGAACGTGTTATAAACTTGTAGTATTGTCAAATAGTGTTAATTGCTATGAAGTTAATGACTTTATATTTTTTTTCATGACAATGATATTAACAGGTACTGGTTATGTGTGCAATACTTATCGTGGATCATCACCATATCCTGTCGATATCACAAGGATGTTTAATTTAAGTGATGAAATCTGTAAAAGGTACACTTCCTTTTGCAATGAAATAGAAAAATAACCCAATTAGTATACATAGAAAAAATGTATATTTCAGTTGATAGCTTTTGTCTAAATATGTTCTACTGCATTGGTACTAACTATGATCTTTGTTGTTTGTCTATGTATCTAGAATTGTGCATGCATCACTGATTGACCTAAATTCATTTCAAACTGGAGCTTCAGTGTCTGAGGGTCAGGTAAAATCAAGTTGTAATGTCAAAAGTTGATCCTTTTTTGGTGTAAATTGTTTCTTCTGTAAATGAGCGCGTGGATGACTTTTAAAATTCTCTCTAAAACATGCTCCTGCAGGAAGAAACCTTACCTGTCACTCATTCTGGCGGTCAAGAAGAAGTTGGTGTGTCAGCTGAAGATGGTGGCATGGATGTAACACGTGAGGGAGTTCCTTCTCTAATAATCAAGCCTGTTAAATCTATAAAAGCAGGTCAGAAAGCACCCCTCGAGGCCATCAAGTTGTGGAAAGAAAATGGTTTTTCCAGGTTTGAATTTATCTGGGTTTTCTTCTTTTCTTTTGACACATAATGTTGCTGCCTTTTATCTCATTTCCAATTTAATATTTCAGCCTAATAATTGCTGCTCCGGAACTGGACCCATGGGGCATTATTAAAGAAGTGCTTCCTCTTTTATCATTTTCAGCTCCTTTTGCTGTTTATCACCAGTATGCTCAGGTATTGTTCTTAGCTTGCCAATCTTATTTAATGTTTCTTAGCCTGCCAGGCTGCTCATTCATTGTTCACACACACAAGCCCTTTCTTATTCCCTTATGCAATAGCCCAACTTCTGCGTTCTTTGTATGTCGAGAAGAATTTTCTATTAAGTTGTTGGATTTAGGCATCCTGTAGTGATCATGTGGTAGCAAATCAACATCCTTTTTTCTGCTCTTTAATGTCCAAAGCCAAGTAAAATAAGTCAAAGAGCTAAAATAGATTTTCAGAAGATCATTCTCATTTTCCATGTGGTAGGTGGGCAGGCTGTTGTGTCTTTTATTGAAACAATAATTGGAGCCCACTCCTTGTCACATCACCTTTTCTTTCTGTAGGAAAAATAAGACAATACTGATCCTTTGTTTTCATTGCAGCCTCTAGCTACGTGTATGCACAACCTGCAGATAGAGAAAATGGCGATTGGATTACAAATTTCAGAACCTTGGCTACGTGAATATCAGGTTTGTTTTAACTTAACCCAAACCATCCCGAAAGGGGTCTGACCACTTACATGATTATTAACTTTATTTTTATATCATTTTCCGAGGAGATTCTGTCAAGCAGATTATAGAAATTTAATAATAGCTCCACTTGAAGTTTTATATACACTTATTTTTACTGATAACTTCTTTTTCTATACTTGCTATCAGATTTAGGATCTAAAGTCAATAGGTTTAAAATGAGTCTCTAATACACACAAAAACATTACATGTTTTGCATGTGTGTACTTATGAATCGAACCTAAAACAATGTGTTCAGTTGAATCTACTGAACCCACTCTAGATCTGCCTATGTTTGTTAGCTTGTTAATTGTGCCTGAATTACTTGAAAACATGCAGGTACTCCCATCAAGAACCCATCCACATATGCAGATGAGCGCGTTTGGTGGTTATATACTAAGTGGAACGAAAATATCTAGCAGCGACTCCCTTACCAGCCCCAACTAGGATAATTTTTTTTGGCATCTCACTCTGTTTGGTTGTACATGTCGCGTTGACGATACCATTTCCCTCTTTCGAGAATATTGTCTGTTAGAATAGATGTATGTCTGGGGCAGAAACAAGGTAACTCATGTTGTACTTTTATTCATTGATTGATGTATGCTTGTATGAGCAGTTTTTTTAAATCAAAAGACTAAAAGAGTCTTTTTCCTCTTACTTTATATTATAAAGTATTTGAAGATTAAATGGTAAATCGTAGAATTATATTGTTGCCTTTCTTGGAGCAAGCAATTGAAGTGTGTTTTGGTGAAGAAATATAAAAAATATAATACGACATTAACAATTATCTTCAACTCCAAACAAATTGAGGCTAGCTGTATGAATCATTATTATTTATGTTCTTTCTTCCCCCCCCCCACATAGTGCTACCTACCAAGGAGTTTTTCGAATTCAAAATCTTATTGCACATAAGAAACCTAATAATAAAAGTGTAAATAATCTTTACACGATTGTCACACGACTTATTTAGGATGAATCGTTTGATCGGGGATAGGATAAACAATGATATTTCATAATTTGAGATATTTGATGAAATTATTTTATCCACCTTTTATATCAGAGAACTTATCCGGTCATTTTGACCTAAAAGATGTATTAAAATAATTTCAAAGCTAAATAATACTCATTATTAAATATAAAATTATTCTGAAATTATTATTTTTATCCCGCAGACCAAACCAATTTGGAGTAGCAAGTTGACATGATGAGCAGATTGTGCTGAGTGCCGCCTAGATTTTAAAACACAGCTTTTGAAATTCAAAAAATCCATGGAGTGTCGGCTTATCAACACACTTGTCATGACTCATGTCACACCCTTGGAGGAGTGGATAAGTAACAAGTTTATTACACTTCCGTTTCAATTTAAATGATATAATTTAATTGAATATGAAAATTTATAAATTGTTACACCTCAAAGAAGTTGAATAAAAATTACCACCCAAAAAATACAATAATTTTTATTTTATTAAGCTTTAGCCCGTATAATCACCGATCTATATAATTATATAAAGCTGGAAAAAAATACACTGATATGACATGCTTCATTGACCTCTATTACTAATTATCTATTTTCTTAACATTTTGAATTTCTTCTTTTATTTTTTGTTCAAAAAAACTTTTTAAATAGTTACTTTCTTTCCTTATTATTAGCATTTTTACATTTACCTTTACCATCAAAATAAATTATGTAACGTCTAAGAACATAATAGTGCATTTAGTATAATTATAACACATGATTTCTCCAATTAAATTATTGTTAAATATTATTAGAATTAAAACATTGATTAATTAACTCCATACAAATGTCAGTAACGTTAATTTACTTTTATTACATCATAAATGATATTTTAATTTGACAATATATTTAAAATTAAATTAGCAATAGGACGTTTTCCTAATCCAACATAACTAATTATCTACAGATTCACACTAATTAGAAAAGTTTAATTTTTTTTAAATAATTGCAACATTGATGATTATATTTAATTTCTTATAGCTATTTAAATTCTGTTAATCCTCACTATTTTCTTAAGCATATTTTCTCTACAGCTATTTAAATTCCTTCCAAGGCTTAAATGTACATATTCATTCTCTATCTCATTAACAACTTTCCTCTTTCATTTCACATATGTAATCAGTTGGTATGCTCTTTGATTTCTCTTTCTTTTTGAGATCATCTCTAACTGATGTTAAATTGTGGAGTGTTATTCGGCTAAACGTTTATATTTATATTACGTTATTGGCAAATAATAACTTATTGCTTTATATTCTATGCATAATTGCATTGTTAGATTATTATTTTAATTGTTTTGAGCTTACTATGAATTTTATGTGTAGAAAAATATATCAAATGAACAGAATCGAAACACAGGTGATTCTGGCTCCTTTTGAACAAATGAATATCGATTGAAGGATAACTAGGTCCTTGCCTCGCAAGACACACATATGAAGAAAAAAACAAGAGATTTTAAAGTTGATTGGAGAATTGTCACTGATCCTCTTGAAGTACAAGCCCAAAAAAAATAATATCTCAAAGAATTTGAATTAATGATTTGATTCCTAAGGAGGAAAGAATATGTGAATTTTGATCCATTTTTTGATTTAGTATATGTATCAATTATTTGTTAATATATGGCTTCCAAGTTCCAACTAATTATAGTTTCCTTGTGAATTATCATTATTTTATTTATTTTAAAATTCTCATCATTAGAATGATCTAATTGTCCATTCTTCATAAATATAATAGAAATTTGTTTCATTGAGAAATGTGTATTTTTACAAATTATACTAAGAATGTCTAAGATTTTTCTTCTATTATTTGAATTAATTAAATTATTCCAATTCATATAAAGGTTGAAATAGTATGAGGATTCTAAAAATATAATTTTGAGAAAAGTTAAAAGGAAGGTGACAAGAAAATTTTGAAAGCAATTGGAGAAGGGGGTACATTGCTTTTGGCTAAAAAGTTTTCTTACGGAACAAGTTGAGGCTTATAAAGTTTTGTGACATTGGCCTTCATCAATACATTTTTAACCCTTTTAAATTTTATGAATTATAGATTAGTAGAGGATAAATATTTCATATTTTGAATATTTTACAAAGTTAGATTTAATTTTTTTTTTTCCTTTTGACTTTGTAATCTATAGTTTATTTTTACATAAGATATGGGCTATATTAACAAATATTTTTTAATGTTAGAATATCTACTTTTAAATTTAAACATTAGAGAAGTTTGTAATTACAAATTTTAAAAAATCTAAGCAATGAACTTAGTTAATTATAAAATAGGTGATATGCAAAGTTTTCGAACTAATTTGAAAAAATAGTTAAATTTGTATGCATAAATATATGAAAATTTCCTCCATTAATCCATATTATATCTTGGATAAATTTGTAACGAGGTCATATCATATTCCTATTATCTAATTTCTCACTTTTTTTTTTCTTTTTAATTCGTTCTTTCTTAAGAGTCAAATGATATGAATTTCGATTAAAATTTAGTTAATATATATCTTATTACTCATATTAATGATACATGAGTAAAATTATAATTTATAATACTTTTTAAATATAAGCTTAGAGAAAGACACTGTTAGTTGACTTAATTTTGATCATAAAATAATAACTAAGAGAAGAGTTTTAATTACTTATAATTAAATAAAGGAAAAATATTATTTCAAATTTTTAATCTTATAATAAAAAGAAGTTGTAGTAAATACCTTTTAAGTTTTAATCGTCTAATTGAAGATGAACGATTCCATTGTAGTTGACTTATATTTCTTTTCCCTTTATATGTTTAGTTTCTTTTATTTTTTTATTGTTTTATTCTTAATGAAGGAAATTTTTGGAAAACAAATATGTCATATATCTATCTGATGAAAGAAAGGAATCTACTACTCATAAACAAATACTGTATTTAAAAATAAAAATATTTTCATATATTTTCATTTTTTGAAGAAGATATAATAATAAAAAGAATACCATTCATCTAACTCTAATTTTAATAACAAAATTATATAAGAAAGATTTCACGAATATTTTAAACAATTTTTTATGCATAGACATGAGTTTTTTTTATCATATTTGTTTGATAAAATTTGTACTTTAGAAATATTTTCTAAATCGATTAATTTACATGTTTCCTAGTTATCATATAATTAACATTGATTACACTTATTATTATATTCAACATTTTTTATATACTCCCTCCAATTCATTTTACTTGTTATGTTTTACCTCTCGCAATTTTCTTAAAAAATCACTAACAAAAAAGATAATTTCACTAAATCATTAAATTTATTATTGGATCTCAATTTAATACTCTCCGTTCACCACATTAATTATCATAAGAATAAAAGTGTAGAAACCAATTACTTTCTTCTTCCATTTTTTTTTCACGTTTCGTTTTTCAAGAGTCAAACTATACGAATTTTGATCATGCATCATATTAATATGAAAAATCTTGCAACTTAAGTATTTTTCATATAATTTTCAAACATCCAAATATTGATCTAATCTAATTTAATTCAGCTCCAAAAAAATCAATCAAACTAACTCATATAGAATCAAACGTAACTAGTAAAAATAAACCTAGTAAGTAAAATTCTATCTTGATTCCTAAAATGTCAAAGTAACTTTTAACCTATAATCATTACAAGTAAAACTAACAAGACAAGAAAAAATATAGAGTAAGCTAAAAAATGCTAAGATCCCTGAGATCTAGCTTTGTTTATTATTGTTATCTTCATAGCTATTAACACCATTTGAATATGCTTCCTTTATCATCAGAGTGTGTGAAGATCTTAATTTTTAACACTAAAAAGTAGTAATTTATAGTAAGTTTGAACAATTGGATTTCAATAAAATAATGATGACAGAATATAAGAATTTGGTATAGCTAACTACCCAATTGTTCGTTACTTTCACAGTCCTGAAACTTAACTGTAGCAGGAGTATTTGAGCTTCTCTTCCTTTTTCTGCTGGGCTAAATTTAGCGGAGATGCGATTTCAGATCATGATTTCATATGATATGATCTTCGATTATGATTTTAAAAGCAATATTTATAATTGTGATTTCAAAATTATTTGTTATTCTTGTTGATTAATTCTGGATCTTTATAAAATCATGTGTATATAAAATTTGTAATGTAAATATTTACTTATAAAAGAAACATGAAAATATGTAATTTATTAATTTGGTGCATGAATATTGTACACATTGAAGTTTTGTAAACTTTGCCAGATGTGTTCTATTCTAATTGAAACGGTACCAGATGTATTCGATTTTAATTAGGATTCTTGGAGACTACTTTACTTTAAAGATGCATCTCGAATATTCTGTAAATTCATGAAATATTCACAAATCTTGTTTCTTCAGATTTTATTTATGATTAATTTATTTTCCACGTATTTAAAATTTGATACAAAAAATATATTTCAATACTTTATTTATGAATTAGTATGCTCATTTATCAATAGTGAGTCACTTTTCTTAAAATTCACGTTCTCATGTTAAACCAAAACACACGAAATAAAAAGAAGAAAATGAGACTTTTGGCATATAAGTACTTACTATTCTAGATGTATCATAATATTTTTATTTACAGTTATATTTATATATCATAATGGTAAAAAAGAGAAGTTTAAACTTAACAAGAATTAAAAATATTCTAAAAAAAAAAAAGAAACAATTTTTGTAGAACATACTAAAAATGACAATAGTGCCAAATAATACTAGTTTTTCTCCAGGTTGTGGCGGACAAGACGATGTTGACAAGAGAGCTGCTTGTACTTTTCACTTTTTTTTTTTTTTGCTTATGGTTTTCTGTCGGAGTTTCAAATGAATGTTTGACCCACTGGGTGTGTCTTTACTTATATTTTGTGGATAAATGCCAGTTTTAATACTTGATGAAAAATTATTGAAAGTGTTCATGCAATAAAAAATAATTATTCTGCAACAAAATCTATTACATTTCATATCAAATATGCAATAAGTGTGTGTTTTATATTTCAGGATATATAATTCACGTGTTGTATAATATATCAACGTAACTGAAATCAATTCTTATTATTGTATATCAAAAAAATGTGTTTTGTGCATTTTTTAAAATAGGCAAATCTTATAAACGTGTACAAATTGGTAATCTATTTATTCACCTGGATAGTCTTGTAAAAGTTGCACTAGGTTCAACCCCAAAAATGAGGTTTGAGCGTTGACTTGCGTCGTGCCACGACGTTAACTACGATGCTGTTTGGGAGGCAACCCAAAACTAATTTAATTGCCTTACTTTTGTTTTGGTGAATAGTGGTGTGTTGGTTGTGTAGGTTTGAATGAGGAAAGTGTTTGGAAAATGCAGATTGGCGAGCAAATGATCCAGTCGGCAAATTACCGAAGAGATCGGCGTGCCCGACTTGATTCGCCGTTTGGCTCAACACAATTTCAATTCAGAGCCTGTAAAACTCGGCGAGCTCAAAGAGCAGTTTGGCGAATCACCAATCCGGTCGGCGTCCATGATTAAGACTGCCATCTTGACCCCCAAGAAAGGAAGATCCTATGGAAATCGGCGGGGTAAGTGACCACTCGGCGAATCGCGGAGTGGGTCGGTGGGTGCGATTAATGTCGCCAAATGGATGCGTACTGGACAACTCTAAATGGCAGAAGGTTTTAAAGTGTAAAACTCCTCATTTTGCTCACTTTAAAACTTGACAAACTCACACCTAGTTAGTATTTCTATATTTTTGCCTTCCATAAGTATCTTCATTGCTGAATTGTGCACGGATTTGGGAGTACATTGCTGCCTAGCATTTCAGTTTTATCGTAGTCAGCATCAAAGGTTGGTTGTCCAAAACCCGAAAATTATTCTATAGGATATGTACTCATTTACAACATCCTTATCTTGTTGAAATGTGATGGGTCTCTCTAAATGGTCTCATTTATACCTGTGTTAATTCGAAAATATTGCTCAACTTGTTTAAATTGTTGAAATCCCGTATGTTTGTGCTTTAAGCAGAAGAATATTTTGTGGGAATTGAATTTGAGAGCATGGGTTGAGAATAGGAACATTGGGTCATTTGGCGAGCTAGGTCGAGCTCACCGAACCACTCGGCATTTCGCCTAATGTCCCCACCTCGCCTTTAATTTCGTGCTTTATCTGACAGGAAAATTTTGCCACTTTCGGCGAGAAGCTTGAGGTCGCCAAAAGCACTTGGCGACTCGCCAAGAGTACTTTTGATCGCCCTCTGTCTGCACCTCCTGACCCTTTGTGCACTGTAGTCTTCGGCGGGCTAGGTCTTGCTCGCCGAAAGATGTCAGCGATTCACAGAAAGGAGCCACCCTTAGCCTACTTGAGCAGCAAGTCTGTATGCAACCATTTTATTGTGAATCTGGTTGAATGTTTTCTTAAGGGTTTGCAGATATGGCGAAACCAAAAGCTGCCGAGAGAATTGTACCAACACAAGATAACGCTAAGGGGAAGACGGTAAATGAGGAGGCCGTTACATCTAAAGGCAAGGCTACTACACCGCCCACGTCTGGTGGGAAGGAAGATAAGGGAAAGGGCAATGGATTCAGGGAAGTCTATGTATCTTCAGGTCGGAAGCCTATTTCAAAGATTTCATGAACCCATAAAGTACCCTCATGGGCACAGGAGTTCTATGCCGTTGTGCATACTTATTGGACGAATTCACAGGTGGTCACTCCTAGTTGACCTAGCAATGTTGATGCTTCAGAGATAGCTTCGGTTCTTGATGCCCAAACCTCGAGCATGACCCCGGGCACTGATGCCCCGACAGATGGAGAGACTGCATAGACAAGACCTTTCTCTACTTCTCTCTCTGTCTTACTTACTTTCACTTTTGGATATTTTATTTCATTTGCATTTGAGGACAAATGTTTTTAATGGTGGTGGGGTGAGGCCCACACCTTTTGTGTGCTACTCGTGCTTGGTGTTGATATTTGGGTTATTCTGTTTTAAATTATGTTACATATTGTTTTCTGTGGATGTTTGAGCTTGTGGCTCCATTTATTTTTAATTGCAAAATGATTTTGACCCTTCCGATTTTTTTTAAAAACTTTTTGCACATTTTTGCCACCTCTCGTGTGTTGAATGTTGCTGTTCCCTTGCAAAAATTTGAATCTCGATTTCGATCAATACCAATGACTTGAATGGTGCTCTCAATTGAACAAACATGAATGTGCGACTGCGACAAGACCAAATGAAGTTGCATAGACAATATGTGAACTCTTTGCATCTAGTTGTGATTAGCCATTTATCGAATTGATTCTCTTGTAATGACCGTTGCACACTAGAGAAAGTGTGTGGTCTTGTGATGTGAGGTCAAAATACATATTTTTAATCATTATTTGCCTCATATTTATTATTTATATTGTCCTTTTTGAGCATAGATTTTATGAATTGTGCTAAATTGTGTATTTTATTTGTAGGATTAAATTGATGGAAAGATGAAGAAGTTTGGAGCTAAAACGAATTAAAGATGGAAGGTTGAAGAAGGAAATCAAGCAGGCAACTTAATGAATTAAAAGTTATAAAATAATACATAAGTTATATTGCAATTACAATTGCAATTTGCTTCCACGTGTAAGAATCTGAAGATAGGCACAAATTCTTTGAGGCGGCAGTACTGTTCACGGACAGTTCACGCGGACAGTTTCACGGGAAAAAAAAGGAATCCAATTCCTTTTGGTTTTGGATTCCTAATTTAATTTGGACTTAATTATTTTAGTTAGGGTTTCTATATCTATAAATAGGACATGAAAAATTATTCTTGAGGGCAAAGAACCAAGATACAAGACACAATATAAATTTTCTTCTAGCTTAGGAACTTTGGAAGAGCCGCCGTGGAGGCCGGAGAATTGTGGTTTATTCTTTCTTATCCTTTATTATTTATTTGTATTCGTGATTTATAAAATATAGTTTAGCTATTGTTCTTAACTTTTTATGATTAACACAAACATATTTATTGTAATAAATTTTGATTGTGTTCTTGAGATAATGAGTAGCTAACTTTAATAACTAGGTTTGTGGGAACCATGAGCGATTAACAAAGTATGAATAGTAAATAAGTAATTCTTGAATAGTGTTTTGCATGCATTGATAATTCTTTCGTTTAGAAGTATTTTTAGCGGTTGCAAACGTTAGAACTCGCCTTGTTGCTACTTGCCGGACCAAGGAGGTAATCAA
>JAJOOS010008842.1:0-44220 GCA_029582725.1 Solanum chiquidenum
GTATGCATTGGTACATTGTGTACATAATTGAGTTCGGGAAGGGATAGAGGAAGGAGTGTAGGTTTATATATATATATATATATATATATATGTATGTAGAACATAATTTGTATGGTATAGTAATGAAAACAATATTAATGTATAAAAACGAAATTAAAATATTAATGTATAAAAATGAAACTACAATTTTTTTAATTAACTGAACAATATTTTTTTTTAAAAATAAATCGAATGAAATATACACACATAAATATACACAAAAACATTTTTATTTCCCTTGGTAGCCAAAAAGTTTGTATTTTAGTAGTTCAAGGAGTTTGGAAAATAGAAAAAAGTTACCTTTGTTTTGAAGAGAAAAGTATGATGGAATAAAATTGAAATAAGGATATTATAGTCTTTTTACCTTTCTGGCCAAATTCTGGTCAATTTTTTCTGGCCATTTAGCATTACCCTAAAATTGGTGTGTACCCATTTCTTGATTCTCTCTGATTTATTTCTTTCTTAAAACCCCACTTTAAAGTATCAAGAGGTGGATATAATTTAAAAAAGGAAAATCATATCTGTTTAAAATATGATTTGATAACCAGATCACCCTTTCCTTTCACTTTCAATATGCCTACCTAATCTACTCTTTTCTACCTACTTATATTTTACAAACCCACTATTATTACTAGTATATATATTGTTTTGTCACGTCTACACAAGATTACGTTTCGTCAATTAAAAAAAAGTGTTCCTTAAATGTTTTATTCTTAAAAAGGAGTGTTTTAATAGACAAAGGTGACTTTTTAAAAATTAGTATCAAAAGGCTCATAAGATGAAGTGTTAAAGAGAATCAATAATCAATAACAAGAAGAAATATTTTTTTTGGCGATTAACAAACTTTATTAATTACCAAGAAATGGAGTAAGAAAATCAAGGGGAGAAAAAAATAATCCTAATCCACCCTTCCCAGCAGACTAAAAAACAAAAGTACCAATCACTAAATTGTATCTATACACTTTATCAGTCTTAACATGTATTTGAATTCTTGCTTCACAGATTGACATCGCCATTAAGCCTCCAAATTCAATATAAATCTATTCTAGTGATGTCAATCAAGTATCAGTAGTTTTTGCTGCATTAGAACATAATACACAAGTAGTTGTAATAGGCATTCTGTTATGCAATCTGTGTTTAAAACAATACTACTGATTACAACAAATTTTGCAGAAACACGAAGTTATCAATGTTTAATGAACCAGTGAAGAACATAAATTAATTCACAAAAACAAAAATCAGTAAAAACGTACCAAAATCTAAAAAAACAGAATGGAAAGAAGATCAAGCCCACTGAATGCATAGTGTCCCCTTAAGAAAATTATTCCCCTCTAGTATCTGAGGTTTGATTTGGAATATGTCCTCCCAGGATAGAATGATCTCAATCACCAGTGTATTGATACCCAAAACACTGGTGTCAGCGAGCCACTCAACGACAGTAAAGTACACGAAGAAAATTTGTGTAGAAGAAGAAGAGATCAGAAATTTTCGTAAGTAAAAAGTTTGAAGAATTACGGGTATTTATTGCCAAGAGGAACTGATTCCGAAAGGTTGCAATCTTTCAGAATCCACACGACCATTCATGAAAGTTTGCAACCTTTCAAACGATCATGGTTGTTCCTGAAAGTTGCACCCTCTCAAAACAGTTATCTCCAACGGCGAAAAATTAATTCAAACAAAACAGGAAAGTAATTTAAATAAAACGGGTCGCGCGTATTTGGGTCGGGTCAGAACATTTTGGTTAATTAACTAAATAATTGAAACGGTTTGTCCATTTAATTTAATTTAATAAATTAAATAAATAATTAACTAAATCTCGATCGATCATTTTATCATTTTCCAAAGCCAAAGCCAAAGCCGTAGCCGTAGCCGAGCGAGCGACGACGACGACGGCGCGAGGGGGGTCTCTCTTTCCAACCCTTTTAACAACTAATAGAAGTGTTTCTCTATTTAAACATTTTTATTTTTCTTTCCACCACCAATGAGGGAGAAATACCTTTTCTTAAAGCATAAGATAATCTTTTTCAATTCCTCTTTTCATCTTCCCTCCATTTCTAATTAACTCTTGCTATACGCAACAATCCCCACATTAATGGGAAATTGTCATAACATAAAGGAATTCACAGACGAGTGTGTACTTTACAAGCAAGGATCAATTGCATCTGGATAAGTAGGTTTTCCCTTGGACTTTTCGTAGTGAACATTTGTCAAATATACTCGGTCAATCGGTAGATGCGATATCTTTGAACCGTCGAGCTTTGGTGTATACCTATACAACCATATGTCACACAATTAACTCTTTACCGTTTATGGTTCTTACGGTTGTGTTCGTTTCAGCCATGAACACCTCCTAGTTTCATGAGTGTATAGAGAATAGGTTTTTGACATAAATTTCTCTTTGAAGTGGCTTACACTATTTGGTCAAATCTTCCAAACTTAGCAAATCATTGAAAACTTTAAGCTTTATTAACTTCATTAACAAACCTTAATGTTTTAACCTCGTTACTGAACATTTTCTTCATCATGAAAATGGATTGAGTTGATTGACAATGTCGAACCGTTAGTCACAACTTTGTTTTTCTCCTTGAATCTAGCTCTTGGGATCTCCAGTCTGCTAGATAGAGTTACCGCCATGATGACTTGTCCTAATCCGTAAACCCATTCCCTTAGATGATCTTTCAACTGCCTCTCAATTACTAGGCCTTTCGTTAGTGGATCTGACACATTATCGCTTGACTTCACATAGTCATTGTGATAATTCCACTAGAGAGCAGTTGTCTTATGGTGTTATGTTTCCATCGTATATGATGAGACTTACCGTTGTACATGACGCTCTCTGCCCTACCTATTGCTGCTTGACTATCACAATGTATGCGAATAGCTCCCATATGTTTGGGCCAGAATGGAATATCCTCTAAGAAATTTCGGAGCCATTCAGCTTCTTCACCGGCCTTATCTAAAGAAATAAACTCAGATTCCATTATGGAGCGAGCGATACATGTCTGTTTGGACGATTTACAAAAGACTGCTCCTCCACCAAGTGTAAACACATAACCACTTGTGGATTTTACTTCATTTGACCCAGTGATCCAATTTGCATCACTATATCCTTTAATCACAACAAAATATTTATTATAATGCAAATCATAGTGTTGTGTATGTTTCAGATACCTCAACACACGTTTCATTGCTATCCAATGAATTTGATTAGGATTACTAGTGAACCGACTCAGTTTTCTAATAACACATGCTATATCTGGTCGCGTACAATTCATAATATACATCAAACTTCCCAACACTCTGGCATATTCCAATTGAGAGTCACTTTCACCTTCATTCTTTTGAAATGTAAAGCTTAAATCGATTGGAGTTTTGACATTGTTGAAATTTAAGTACTTGAACTTATCCAATACTCTTTCAATATAATGAGATTGAGATAATTCTAGTCCCTGACGAGTTTTGAGAATCCTGATCCCTAAGATCAAGTCAGCAACTTCTAAGTCCTTCATATCGAACTTGTTGGACAACATGCGCTTAGTAGCATTTATATCGTCAATATCTTTACTCATTATTAACATGTCATCAATATAAAGACAAACAATGACTTCATAATTCGAAACATTTTTAATGGAAACACACTTATCACATTCGTTAATCTTGAATCCATTTGCCAACATTGTTTGGTCAAATTTAGCATGCCATTGTTTGGGTGTTGGCTTGAGCCCATAAAGCGACTTCACAAGCCTGCACACTTTCTCTTCTTTACCAGGAGCTACAAACCTTTCAGGTTGTTTCATGTAAATTTCTTCCTCCAATTCTCCATTTAAAAAGGCTGTCTTAACATCCATTTGGCGGATTTTAAGATCATGCACTGCAGCTAGTGCTATTAACATCCTAATTGATAGTATCATTGTTACTGGAGAGTATGTATCAAAGTAGTCCAGACCTTCCTTTTGTCTGTATCCTTTGACTACAAGTCTAGCCTTATATTTGTCAATAGTCCCATCGACTTTCATTTTCCTTTTAAAGGTCCACTTTGATCCTAAAGGTTTATTTCCTGGAGGAAGATCACCAATTCCCAAGTATGGTTACTTAAAATTGATTCGATCTCACTATTGACTGCTTCTTTCCAATACGTTGACTCAGACGAGGACATAGCTGCTTTAAATGTTTGAGGCTCATTTTCAAGAAAGAATACCACAAAATTTGGTCCGAAAGAAGTGTATTTCCATTGGCGATTACTACGCCTAGGATCCTCGTTAGGTCATGTATTTTCCATTGATTCTTCCTGTGGTCGTTTAGGTCTTTCACTTGTCGACTCACATTCAGTTTTATACGGATAAATGTGTTCAAATAACTCAGCGTTATCTAACTCAATTACCGTATTAACATGAATTTCAGGATTATCAGATTTGTGAACCAAAAAGCGACAGGCCTTATTGTTCACAACATATCCACTATTTTGGGTCCAATTTTCACCCTATTGGGTAAAGAAACCTCTACCTTGGCTAAACACCTCCACACTTTGAAATATTTCAAGTTGGGTTTCCTCCCTTTCCATAGCTCATATGGAATCGAATGCGTTTTGCTACGGGGTACCCTATTGAGTGTCTTGTTAGCCGTAAGGATGGCTTCCCCCCCATAGGTTTTGCGGTGAACCATAACTGATTATTAAGGCATTCATCATTTCCTTTAATGTTCTGTTCTTTCGTTCCGCCAAACCATTTGACTGTGGTATATAGGGTGCAATAGTGTGATGAATAATACCATATTCCAAACATATCTCTACAAAAGGGGATTCGTATTCTCCACCCCTATCACTCCGAATCATTTTTAAATTAAAATTCAATTGATTTTCCACTTCATTTTTGTATTGCTTAAATTCATCAATTGCTTCATCCTTACTATTAGGAAAATATACATAATAAAATCGAGTGCAATCATCAATAGAAGTTATAAAATACTTTTTCCCACCGTGAGATGGTATTGACTTCATATCGCATATATCTGTGTGAATTAAGTCTAAAGGTTTTGAATTCCCGTTAACAGACTTATAAGGATGTTTAATAAACTTACTTTCTACATAAATTTCACATTTCGATTTATCACATTTGAAATCAGGCAGTACTTCTAAAATAATCAATTTTTGCAAGGCTTTGTAATTTACATGTCCCAAACAGGAATGCAATAAATCATTTGACCGCAATAAGTAAACTAAAGCAGAATTCTTATTAATACTGTCAACAACCATTACATTCAGTTTGAAAAGGCCCTCAGTGAGGTTGCCCTTCCTAAGAACATCTCATTGTTACTTATTACAACTTTGTCACTAACTAGGACACACTTAAACCTGTTCTTAACGAGTAGTGCAGCAGAAACTAAATTCTTCCAAATAATTGTCACGACCCGGGGTTACCCCTAAATGTAACACGGCGTACTCGACCCCGACGGGGTCTCATACAAGCCCTTAGCATAATCATAAACATAGGACATAGAAATGATCCGGAAAATTTAAAACTTTTACAATAGAAGTCTTTTTCATAAAACCAATATAAGAGTCTAGACCTTGTCTCATACACCATCTAAAACAAGCGAATACAATCTTAGGGTCATAGCCCTTTACAATATAGTCTTGAAAATAGAAAGTAAGCTAAAAGCTAGAAACGAATAATTCGTCCTCGAACTTGAGGACTCACCAAGTTTGGAAATAGCCAATCCAAGCCTTGCTCAAATGAAGGAAATACAACTCAATGCCCGGAACCTACACTTATAAGAAAATGTAGAATATGGGTTAGTACAAAAAGTACTAAGTATGGAAGCCATGTATAAAAATGCTTAAAACATGCATAAAAGGGACATTTAGTTGAAATCATGCATTTATAAAGTTTAAAAGCCATCATGCACATTTATGAAGAAACATAAGTCAAACCATATCATAAGCAACCCCAAAGCTATACTAGTGCAATGCAAAGGCAAGATCCCATAACCCTACGATATGCCGAGTACTACTTTTAGGTCACCAACATCATGCATATCATACCTTTACCTTATTCATAACCATTACTCATATACAAGGAAACTTTCATAATCATAACTTGTAACAAGTAAGGTCAATCTTAACAATCATACATATCATGCATACATAATTCATAAGTCCTCATAGCATAAGAGAAACCACCCCACAACCCCTTTATAAGTCTACTTGTGTAATGTACAAGTGAAGTCCCATACCCCCAGTTACACTAAGTAAAACATAATAAGAAGTCATAAGTATAGTTCATGTTCATGTTCATGGTTCATAGTCTTGTTCTTGTTCATGTTCTTGTCATATAGGGAAATTTAGCCTTAACCAACATAGACCATGTGAGCTACATGGAATCCGGTGTCATGACCCCACACCGAAAAGAGGTGTCCTACTTGCCTCAGGTAGAACTAACGTGTATAGCATTTATGTAGATCCACTAGCTAAAGAACTATGTAGGCACATAGTTATGAGATAAGGAGATTACTACTAGAAATCCGGACTTTCTAACGTAAAAGGTTTCCATATCATGAGACAACTTACTTTGGGACGCCAGTCTTTACTAACGTAAAAGCTTCCATCTCATTTTCATATCCGCTCGGTGCTAAGCATAATTCCCATTAAAATTCATATTAAGTCTTTACTTAAGTTCATGTTCATAAAGGAATGCACTAGGCACTCATGTCAACATGGTATCATAATTGCTCATAGATTCATTAGGTGAGAATGTCCGTTCAACCTTAAATCATCAATAGGTGAGTAAAACCTTTCTTCATCATATTCATAATGTGTTCATGAGAATAGCCTTTCATTCAACACAACAATACTATCATAGTCATAAGCATATCATACATATTCATGTGTAAGGGTAGGGGAGAATGATCTTACAATAATACACAATTACACAATAATCATAATATCTTCACTTACTAAGTGAATCATAATCTCATACACAAATTCTCATAAAGAAGAACAAACCCTCATACTTTTCCCTTCAAGGGCCATGAATCACAATCAACCCAACCATCTACAATTACTATATAGGATGATGGGAATTTCATTATTTAATACTCAATTAACATAAACATAATCAATTGACATACTTATAATATCAACCAACCCACATCATCTATTCATGATTTATCAATATGGGGGAATCATGGGTCTATGGGGAATTTTCCCCATATAACAACGATACTCCATCAATCCAATCATAATTCACCATAACCAACCATAATCAACCATAAATAAATAATTTAAAATGTTTGGTAAGAAGACACATGACATAGATTGAAAACCCTAGGTTTGGGGAAATTGGAATCTTGAAAACCAACTTTTGAGGGGACTCTATGGGTGGAGACTACCCATAGATGAAAAGTAACCATACTTTGATTAGAAATCCCCAAGAAATTTGAGGAAGAACCTTGAAATCCACAAACCCTAACTCCAATTGCATCTTTCTTCTTCTTGAGTTTAGAGAGAGAAATATTGAGAGGGAGGGAACTTTTGATTTGATTTGGGTGTTTGAGTATAATGAATTGCTTTGGGTGAATTTGGACTTAAAATGACTTATATAGTACCCCTAAAAATACCCAAAACAACCTCACTTATGTTGGACTAAAAAGGAAAATACTTGACTAACCTTCATTTAAGTCACCACGTCAGGGACCACGAGCCACCTTTACGAGCCGTGGTGTGGACCACGACCCGTGGTCCTGCCCGTGAAGGTGAGGCAGTGTCCATGATTTTTGGAGCACAAGGCTCCCTCGCCCAAGGCTCCCTCGCCCAAGGCTCCCTCGCCCAAGGCTCCCTCGCCCAAGGCTCCCTCGCCCAAGACATCTTCACGAACCCCTTCACGAGTTGTGGTGATGACCACGATCCGTGGTCACACTCATGAAGGGTGGGGCAGTAGCTAGGCTACCTCATGCCCCCAAGCCACCATGCCCAAGTCACCTTTAAGAAGGGCTCCACGAGCCGTGGTGGTAAAAGCCGCGAGCCGTGGTGGTAAAGGCCGCGAGCCGCCGTGGTCAAGGCTGCGAGCCGCCGTGGTCAAGGACGCGAGCCACCGTGGTCAAGGCCGCGAGCCGCCGTGGTTGAGGCCACGAGCCGTCGTGGTCAAGGCCACGAGCCGTTGTGGTCCCATCCGTGAAGTCGTGGTCTTGACCACAAGCCGTGGTCAAGACCACGAGCCACCGTGGTCAAGACCACGAGCCGTTGTGGTCCCTTCCGTGAAGTTGTGGTCAAGACCATGAGTTGTGGTCCCTTCCGTGAAGTTGAGGCAGTGGCTATAATTTTGGGTTCCATGGCCAAGGCAAGACCACGAGTTCCTTCACGAGTCGTGGTGAGGACCACGATCCGTGATCCCCCTCGTGAAGGTTGGGTAGTGTGCTCCAAGCTAGGGGCAGCCTTGGCCTTCGACTTTGCTTGTCCTCTTTCCCTTGGCACTTGCCCCTTGACCTTGACTCAATTAAACCTATTTTAAAACCTAAATGACTTACTAACATTCGGGGAGTCATTTTATGATCTTTACCCTTACGTTTAGGCTCTAGTTTAACCTATCATTTTCCAGAGTGTTACATTATCTCCCCCTTGGGAACATTCATCCTCCAATGACGATTTAGACACCTTAAGGAATTAAAGACTCAATAATAGCAGCGCATCATGCATGCAACATATAAACAATGCACAATTCAAATGAGGAAACATCAACTCCATCTCAAGACATAATCAGTGCAATCACAAGGAAGTAGGAACTACATCTACAACCTATTATGCACAAAATTTAACATTTCATATAAACATGGGAGGAGCTACCTTCTCTAACTCAAAGCAAGCTCAACACAACATTATGGAGCCAATGAGCCATATCATTATAAGCATAACTAAGCATGTTCATTAAATCATCTCATGAAGTCACATATGCCATCATCATACTAAAATGCAAATCAACATGAGGAACATATATTTCACGAAAGCTCAATTTGCACTAATCATGAATCTCATCAAGAACATGCATAACATAAGGAAATCATGGAAACATTCATACAACATACTTGACTCCCAAAACACCAAAACTCAAGAGGAACTACTTACCTCAAGCTTGAATAGGAGTAGAAGGAAAAAGATGAGGATAATGGGACATCATATCGGCATCGGCCTCCCATGTAGCACCCTCAACTAAGTCATTCCTCCACAAAACCTTAACGGAAGCTACTTCCTTATTTCTCAACCTCTTAACTTGCCGGTCTAAAATCTGTACCGGAACCTCTTCATAAGAAATACTCTCATCAACTCCCAAACCCTCTATACAAATGATAGATACCAGATCACCAATACACTTCTTAAGCATGGAAACATGAATTACGGGGTGAACCCGAGCCAATTCACTTGGCAAGTCTAATTCATAGGCAACCTTGCCAATACATTTCAAAATTTGATGTGGGCCCACATACCGGGGACTACACTTCCCCTTCTTACCAAACCTCATCACACCCTTCATAGGTGAGATTTTCAAGTAGACCCAATCACCAACTTCGAATTCTAGATCCCTTCTTCTAACATCGGCATAAGACTTTTGCCGACTTTGGGCCGTCTTCAACCTCTCTCTAATGAGTCAAACTTTTTCAATGGCGTCATAAACTAGTTCGGGACCCACTAGAGAAATTTTACCTACTTCAAACCAACCAATATGAGATCTACACCTCCTCCCATATAATGTTTCATAAGGAGCCATGGCGATACTCGAACGGTAACTATTATTGTATGTAAACTCTATCAATGGTAGATGATTGTCCCAATTACCCTTGAAGTCTATGACACATGCCCTCAACATATACTCTACGGTTTGGATGGTACGTTCCGCTTGACCATCTGTTTGAGGATGAAAAGAGGTACTAAGCTTAACATTGGTACCGATCCCTTTTTGGAATGCCTTCCAAAAGTGTGAAGTAAATTGGGTACCCCGATCCAAAATAATCAATAATGGAATCCCATGCAACTTCACTATCTCCTTAACATACAATTTGGCATAATCTTCCACCAAAAAGGAAACTTTGACGGGAATAAAGTGGGCGGACTTTGTCATTCTATCGACAACGACCCAAATAGAGTCATGTTGCCTTCAAGTACGAGGCAAACCCACAATAAAATCCATATTCACATCCTCCCACTTCCAAGTAGGAATATCTATATTTTGAGACAGGCCTCTCGGACTTTGATGTTCGACCTTAACGTGTTGGCAATTCGGGCATTTGGCTACAAAACCCACTATATCCTTCTTTATACCATTCCACCAATAGACTTCCCATAGATCACGGTACATATTGGTGGCTCCCAGATGAATAGAATACCGCGAAACATGAGCCTCTTCTAAAATTTTCTCTCTCAAGCCATCAATATCCGGAACACATAAACGACCTTGGTAACTAAGCACCCCATCTCCTCCTTGGCAGAAAGCCTCAACAGATATGTTGAGTACCGATTCTTTCAACTCCATTAATATGGGATCAATGTCTTACTTGGACTTCATGTACATTACAAAGGATGATTCGGAACTATTATGCACCATGACGCCACCTTGGTGGAATCCACTAGTTGGACACCCAACTGGGCCAACCTATGTACATCCCAAACTAACCCATGGACAATCTACTTAAGGCATCCACAACTACATTAGCTTTGCCGGGGTGGTAAAGGACACTCATGTCATAATCCTTTAAAAGTTCTAACCACCTTATTTGTCGAAGATTCAAGTCTTTTTGGGTAAACACATATTGAAGACTTTTGT
Source organism: Solanum chiquidenum (assembly GCA_029582725.1). Taxonomy (NCBI): domain Eukaryota; kingdom Viridiplantae; phylum Streptophyta; class Magnoliopsida; order Solanales; family Solanaceae; genus Solanum; species Solanum chiquidenum. The sequence goes on from JAJOOS010008842.1 coordinate 10,848, forward strand.
GATCGGTGAAAACATCTACATGGACCCCATAAAGGTAATGTCTCTATATTTTCAAAGCAAACACTACCACCACTAGTTCAAGATCATGGGTCGGATAATTGTTTTCATGGATCTTGAGTTGCCTTGTAGAGTAGGAAATCACCTTACCATGTTGCATAAGGACACATCCCAAACCCACTCGAGAAGCGTCACAATATACCACAAACCCATGGGTACCCTCCGGTAAGGTCAACACTGGAGCGGAAGTGAGTCTATCTTTCAACTCTTGGAAGCTTTTCTCACAAGCCTACGGCGACACAAATTTAGCTTTCTTTTGAGTTAAGGTCATCAATGGAGAAGCAATGGAGGAAAAACCCTAAACAAACCTTCTATAATAACTGGCCAAACTCATAAAGCTTCTAATATTGGTAGGAGTTAGAGGTCTAGGCCAACTCTTGACCGCATCCATCCTCTTAGGATCTACCTCAATACCCATACTCGACACAATGTGACCAAGGAGGGCAACCGACCTTAGCCAAAACTCACACTTACTAAACTTAGCATATAATTGGTGGTCTTTAAGGACTTGCAATACAATCCTCAAATTATTCATATGTTCACCCTCACTTCTTGAATAGATCAATATATCGTCAATAAAAGCGATCACAAACGAATCAAGATATTGCCTAAACACCCAATTCATTAGATCCATGAAAGTTGACAGGGCGTTGGTCAGACCAAAGGACATGACTAGGAATTCATAGTGACCATATCTTGTTTGGAAGGCCATCTTGGGAATGTCAACCCTATCACCCTTAGTTGGTGATTGCCCGAACGTAGGTAAATCTTCAAAAAGTAACTACCTCCCTAGAGTTGGTCAAAAAAATCGTCAATTCTTGGAAGAGGGTACTTATTCTTTATGGTGACCTTGTTGAATTGGCGGTAGTCAATACACATTCTAAGGGACCCATCCTTCTTTTTCATGAACAATACCGGGGCACCCCATGGAGAGATGCTTGGTTGAATAAAGCCTTTGTCTAACAAATATTTGAGTTGCTCCTTCAACTCTTTCAATTCGGCCGGAGACATTCCATAGGGAGGAATGGATATAGGTTGAGTTCCGGCAAGAGATCAATGTAATACCTCGTAAATTAGTGAGTTGAACTAGTGAGTTCTAGAGCCTTTCGTAGGAGTTTTTGACTGTTGTATGAAGATTAAAACTCGTAAAAATGATTCCCGTACTTAGTATAGTGGTTTTAGGGGTTAAACGTCCGGGTACGACCCCCCAAGGACCACCCAAGGGGTCCTTGAGGGGGACCCCAAAAACAGTCCCTAAAACTGGAATTTGGTAGTACCTACGGATGCCATCTACTGGCCGTAGATGGACCCACACCCTGTAGGTGGGGGTTCGTGGGTCAAGGCATGAAAAAGGCCTGCAAGTTGAAGCTGCAGACTCCATCCACGAAGCAGAAGCACGCTCCGTGACCCCACCCACGGTCCGTGGGTGGTGTTTTTGTGGGTCCTGGCAGTTTTGGAGTTTTAGTTTTTAAGTTGGGACTTAAGGGTTAAGTTAGTAATTAATTAGGGGCTTAGGGAGGTCGGTTAGTTAGTTAATTATACACCTATAAATACTTAATAGACCCCTAATACTAAGTCATTAACTCATTCATCTAAGACTCCAATTACTCTCCAAAAATCCTCTCTCTAGAAGTGAAGAAGAAGAAGAAGAAGAAGAGAAGGGAAGATGGCATCAACTAGGGTCGAATTCACCTTTGATTCAAGGTTTGTTTAGGGATTTGAAAGGAGGTATGTTAAGCTTAATCATCTATGGGTTCTTCTACCCATAGAGCCCCCGTAGTTTCCCCCAATTGTGAAATCAAAAACCCAATCCTAGCTAGGGTTGTGCTTGCATTGTGGGTAGGGTTTGGGTGTGGTTCCAATCTAGTGGATATCACCCAATTATGATTGATTTAGATTTTTTTAGTGATATTATGATGTTTTCATGTGATTTCTATGGTAAACCCTAATCTAAGTTGATGAATGTGATATTTGTGGGTTTATGCCATTAGAGGAAAAATTGAAGGTTCTAAAGTGATCTTCCTAAATCAATGTCAGGTGTAGTAATTGATCAAATTTAGGATCATGTAATCATAAATTGAACTAGAAATTGTTGAATATGATTGATCTTGACTTGTAAAGTTAGAATTGAACCTTTATGATCAATTGAGACTAGAATCCCCTATTTATGAAAGATGTGATCAAAATGCCTTGAAATCTAGGTATAAGGAAGAGATTAAGAAAGAAACCTTGAGAGTAAGGTTTGTGACCATGATAGCTAATGTTTTAGGGTGAAGATAATGTGATTAACTAGATGTGTTAAGGATTTGAGAGTAAAGTCTAAAAGAGAATAGAAGTGTAATAGGTTGGTTTGGGGTGAAAGGCATATACTCACCTAACCTACCTTATGAATGCTTGAAAGTATGAAGTGATAGAATCACTTGAGCATGGATGGATTGTCAAGGACATCCTTCCATGAGACATGAGTGTTAAGCAAGGCTTAGCAAGTAAACCTTGGGGTGTATGATTGGCTACACGTGGATATTGACAATGAGATAGAGTGTCACACAAGATAAGATCCGGACTCCAAGAAGAAAGGAGAGTCACACCTAGTTGATGTGAGGACTATCCAAGTTAAATGGGGAACTCTTACGAAGTAGAGTGTGGGTTTTACCAAAGTTAGGTCTCATGAGATGGAAGCCTTCACATAGTGGAGTTAAGGTTTCTAGTAGTAATCTCCATATATAATGAACTAAGAGATGCTTAAAGAAGCATCTCATAGTGTTCTAAAGCATTATTGAACTAAGACTTACTTAATGAAGTACCTTATAGTGTTCAAGAGTATAAGTGGACATAGACATGCTTAAGGTAGTATCTCATAGGGTCCATGTGAAGAAGGAACTTAGACATACTTAAGAGAGTATCTCATAGTGTTCAAAGTATAAAGGGGTTTAGACATGCTTAAGTAAGCATCTCATAGTATTTATGCTAATAGTGAACTTAGACATACTAAAGGGAGTATCTCATAGGGTTCAAACTTATAATGAACTAAGACGTGCTTAAGAGAGTGCCTCATAGTGTTCCAAGGTTTAAAGAGAGATGAACAAAGATGTGCTTAAGAGAGTACCTCATAGTGTTCTAAAGCTAAGGAGAGGAACTAGGTTCCAAAATCAAGAAGTATTAGTATGAGGACCTAAAAGTGGTACCTACCATGAGTAGTATTATGGGATGCTAAGATTGCATTGCACAAGTATGACGTAGGGTAATTAAAGAGAAGTCTTGAGATATGATTGTGCTATAGTTGCCCTTCCAAGCTATAGTTGACTAAAGGTGAGATATTTCCTTAGTTATGAGAGTTAAGTTAATAATGAGGCCAAAGGAGGGTGAATATGACTAGGATGACTTTAATACTATGCTTAGTGTGAATGGTAGTATGTGATGCCTTTCACACATGACACAAGTGTGCGTTGAGGTTACCTAGAAGTATGGTGACCTTATGGTAGATAAGCTTAAAGAGTTGACCATGTATGTTGACTGTGATTAAGATGACCAAAAAGGGATACTTGGCTTGGATGGTATTATGGGATGCTATTCTTGCTTTGCACATGCATGCTTTTGAGGTTACTTGAGAATGTTGCTATAATGGTAAAGAGGACTAAGAGTCTATTATGCTTATATGAGTATGACTATGTCTTATGTTGACTTATGTTTATATGAAGCTTATGTTGGGGACCATGCTATGACTATGATGATTATGTTATGACTATGTTATTATCTCTTATGCTTATGTCTTATGTTGACTAACCATCGAGATGCTCTTATGATGTTGTTCTAGCTTTCATACTCGGTACATTTTGTACTAATGCATATTGCCTACATTCTAATCAAATGTAGGGTTGAGGAGATTGAGTTGCTTTGAAGGTTAGGTTTCCAAGGATCTAAAAGAGTTGAAGAATTGGTGAGTCCTCATAGCTTCGAGGACAAACCGTTATTTCCTTTATGTCATTTCTTTATGTTTTAGACTTTGTATGGGCTGCGTCCCAAGAGTTTTATTCAAGAGTTATGATAGATGGCTTGAGACAAAGAGTATAGAAAGACTTCCGCTTGTTTTTATGAAATGTGACTTAGATTGTAAAAGTTTTAAATTGTTCCATATTTCTATTTCTATTACCTATGTTATGATGCTAAGGGCTTGTATGAGACCCCCTTCGGGGTCAAGTACGCCGTGTTACATCTAGGGGGTACCCCTGAGTCATGACAATCAATGCCAAAGTCTATTTACCATTCGGGAGGAATGCCGGGCAACTCATCGGGAAAGACTTCTGAAAATTCACTTACTATAGAGACCGACTCTAAAGAAGGTGTTCTGGATTCAACATCCACAACCCTTACAATATGGTAAATACACCCCTTGGAGAACATTTTCCTAGCTTTTAGACATGAAAGAAATCGATCTCTAGGGATAAAATTGCCCCCCTTCCACTCTAACATGGACTCATTTGAAATTTGAAATTTTACTACCCGAGTCCTACAATCAATGGAAGCATAACAAGCATGCAACCAATCCATACCCAAAATGACATCAAAGTCTAACATGTCTAATTCTATCAAATAAACCAAGTGACTTTATGAGACAAAGAAATAGGACAACTCCTATAGACTCTTTTTGCCACTACCGAGTCACCAACCGGGGTAGAAACCAAAAAAGGTTCTTCTAACACATCGGGGAGTATTTCAAACATCATAGCCAAAAAAGGTGTAACAAAAGACAAAGTGGCACCGGGGTCTAACAATGCATATAAATCAATGGAAAAGACTTTCAACATACCGGTCACAACATCCGGGGAACTCTCTTGGTCACCTCGGGATTGAAGAGCATATATGTGGTTCTTTTAGGGAGCATCGGAATTTGAACCACTAGGAGGGACTTGCTTGCCCTCTCTTCCTTGAACCTTTAGCATGGGACAATCTCTCACCATATGGCCACTCTTCCCACAATGAAAACAACCATCCGTGCCCACAAGGCACTTCCCCTTGTGTTTCTTGCCACACTTGGCACAAGTAGGCCTTGTCATAGAATATCCACCATTATTGCCTCCTTGAGGCATAGGGTTAGGAAACCTATCCTTTTTGACCCTTGGAGTACTAGAGGAACCTTGGTTGGAGAAACTTCTCTTGAATCTTGGTCTACCTTGACCCTCAAACTTACCCTTGGAAGAATTCCCATCATCGGTCCTTGCCTTCTTTACTTACCTATTCACTTGCTTAAGATTTTGTTCCTCAATTTGTTCAGCATGAACCATAAGACGTGAAATATTCATACTTGGGATGATCATTGCCGAATGACATTCATTGACTACCAAGTCGGATATCCCCATAAAAAATTTGTTCATCTTGGCTCTAGAGTCCGCTACCAAGGTTGGAGCATATTTAGACAATTAGGTGAACTTAAGGGCATACTCGTTCATACTCAAACCCCCTTGCCTAAGATTTATGAACTCTTGCAGTTTCCGTTCCCCCAATTCTAAGGGAAAGAATCTATCAAGGAAGACCGACTTGAACAATTCCCAATCTACCGAACCCTCCCCTACGTGTCTCTCACCTTTCCATTACTCATACCATACTTGAGCCACATCCTTCAATTGGTAGGCGGCTAGTCCGCCTTCTCTTGAGAAGACACCCCCATAGCATCAGCCACCTTAAACACTTCCTCAATAAACCCTAGTGGGTCCTCCTCCACTTTGGAGCCATAGAACATAGGAGGATTCATTCTAGTGAAATCCCTTATCCTTGAAGCGGTTGTACTTACATTGGGGTTCACTTGAGTCCTAACATCTCGATTGGCTTGAGCCATCACGACTTGAGTCAATACTTGAAGAGCCGACCTTATTTCCATATTTGTCATAGCCCCCACATCAATATGAGCTTGAGGAACTTGAGGCTCTTGGGGACCTTGAGGACCTTGGGGAGGAACTCCCTCACTCACCATCTCCTCTTCCATCCTTCTTGCATTCGCCCTTTTTGTATTCATCTCCTATATACACAAGAGAAGGGTTAGGAAAAAAAACTTAATAGATTTAAAACTCTAAGGAACGACTACATAGTAATGAAAGAGGTGAAAGTTCCTAAGCATCTTATAGCCTCTCATTCATAAGTGTGGCGCGCTTCACACTCATGAACAAGACTCTACTAAACGCGGTTAATGAGACATCATCCTAGAATCATTCTAAACCTTGTGATCTAATTACCAAGTTTTTCACGGCCCTGGATTGCCCCCTAGATATAACACGGCATACTCGACCCCGATGAGGTCTCATACAAGCCCTTAGCATAATCATAAACATAGGACATAGAAATGATGTGGAAAATTTAAAACTTTTACAATATAATTCTTTTTCATAAAACCAATATAAGAGTCTAGACCTTGTCTCATACACCATCTAAAACAAGCAAATACAATCTTAGGGTCATAGCCATTTACAACATAGTCTTGAAAATAGAAAGTAAGCTAAAAGCTAGAAACAAATAATCCATCCTCGAACTTGAGGACTCACCAAGCTTGAAAATAGCCAATCCAAGCCTTGCTCAAATGAAAGAAATACAACTCAATACCCGGAACCTACATTTATAAGAAAATGTAGAATATGGGTTAGTACAAAAAGTACTAAGTATGGAAGCCATGCATAAAAATGCTTAAAACATGCATAAAAGGGAGATTTAGTTGAAATCATGCATTTATCAAGTTTAAAAGTCATCATGCACATTTATGACGAAACATAAGTCAAACCATATCATAAGCAACCCCAAAGCCATACTAGTGCAATGCAAAGGCACAATCCCATAACCCTACCATACGCCCTTTTAGGTCACCAACATCATGCATATCATACCTTGATCTTATTCATAACAATTACTCATATACAAGGAAACATTCATATTCATAACTTGTAACAAGTAAGGTCAATCTTAACAATCATACATTATCATGCATACATAATTCATAAGTCTTCATAGCATAAGGGAAACCACCCCACGACTCCTTTATAAGTCTACTTGTGCAATGTACAAGTGAAGTCCCATACCCCCACTTACACTAAGTAGAACTTAATAAGAAGTCATAAGTATAGTTCATGTTCATGTTCATGGTTCATAGTCTTGTTCTTGTTCATGTTCTTGTCATATAGGGAAATTTAGCCTTAACCAACATAGACCATGTGAGCTACATGGAATCCGGTGTCATGACCCCACACCGAAAATAGGTGTCCGACTTGCCTACGGTAGAACTAACATGTATAACATTTAGGTGGATCCACTAGCTAAAGAACTATGTAGGCACATAGTTATGAGATAATGAGATTACTACTAGAAATCCGGACTTTCTAACGTAAAAGGTTTCCATATCATGAGACAACTTACTTTGGGACGCCATACTTTCTAACGTAAAAGCTTCCATCTCATTTTCATATACGCTCGGTGCTAAGCATAATTCTCTTCATATTAAGTCCTTACTTAAGTTCATGTTCATAAAGGAATGCACTAGGCACTCATGTCAACATGGTATCATAATTGCTCATAGATTCATTAGGTGAGAATGTCCTTTCAACCTTAAAATCATCAATATGTGAATAAACCTTTCACATCATATTCATAGTGTGTACATGAGAATAGCTTTTCATTCAACATAACAATACTATCATAGTCATAAGCATATCATACATTGTCATGTGTAAGGGTAGGGGAGAATGATCTTACAACAATACCACTATTACAAAATAATCATAATATCTTCACTTTCTAAGCGAATCATAAGCTCATACACAAATTCTCATAAAGATGTACAAACCCTCATACTTTACCCTTCAAGGGTTATGAATCACAATCAACCCAACCATCTACAATTACTATATAGGATGATGGGAATTTCATTATTTAATACTCAATTAACATAAACATAATCAATTGACATACTTATAATATCAACTTACCCACATCATCAATTCATGATTTATCAATATGAGGGGAATCATGGGTCTATGGAGAATTTTCACCATAAAACAACAATACTCCATCAATCCAATCATAATTCACCATAACCAACCATAATCAACCATAAATAAATAATTAAAAACGTTTTGGAAGAAGACCCATGATTAGAAATCCACAAGAAATTTGAGGAAGAGCCTTGAAATCCACAAACCCTAGCTCCAATTGCTCCTTTCTTCTTCTTGAGTTTAGAGAGAGAAATATTTAGAGGGAGGGAACTTTTGATTTGATTTGTCTGTTTGAGTATAATGAATTGTTTTGGGTGAATTTGGACTTAAAATGACTTCTATAGTACCCCTAAAAATACCCAAAAGGACCTCACTTAAGTTGGACTAAAAAGGAAAAGACTTGACTAACCTTCATGTAAGTCACCACGTCAGGGACCTTGAGCCACCTTCACGAGCCGTTGTGTGGACCACGAACCCTGTTCCAGCCTGTGAAGGTGAGGCAGTGTCCATGATTTTTAGAGCATAAGTCTCCCTCGCCCAAGGCTTCTTCACGAGCCCCTTTACGAGTCTTGGTGATGACCACGATCCGTGGTCACACTCGTGAAGTGTGAGGCAGTGGTTAGGCTACCTCATGTCCCCAAGTCACCATGCCCAAGTCACTTACACGAATGGCTCCATGAGCCGTGGTCAAGACCACGAGCTGTGATCCCTTTAGTGAAGTTGAGGCAGTGGTTATGATTTTGGGTGGCCACTTTTCCATGACCAAGGCAAGACCACGATATCCTTCACGAGTCATGATGAGGACCACGATCCGTGGTTCCCCTCGTGAAGGTTGGGTGGTGTGCTTCAAGCTAGGGGCAACCTTGGCCTTTGGCTTTGGCTTGGCCCTTTTCCTTGGCACTTGCCCCTTGGCCTTGACTCAATTAAACCTCTTTTCAAACCTAAATGACTTACTAACATTCGGGGAGTCATTTTATGATCTTTACCCATATGTTTAGGTTCTAGTTTAACCTACCATTTTCCGGTGTGTTACAATAGTAGGAATGTGGAGAACGTTATTCAAAGTCAACACCTAGCCGGATATCATTTTCAACATTCCTTTTCCAGTTCCTGCAATCCTTGATGTTTTTGTGTTCCCCATGAATAAATCTTCATCAAACTCAACAGGAGTGTACGTTGCAAAGGCTTTGTTTGTAGAGAAAATATGTCGAGTGGCACCTGAGGCGAGAAACCACTCCTTGGGATTTCCAACTAAGTTGCACTCTTAGATCATTGCACAGAGGTCATCTGCATCTTTCGATGTTTCCTTGACTCTTGCCTTTGTCCTTGTCCTTTATTGGAGCACGACAGTCAGAAAACTTGTGACCAACCTTACAACAGTTGTAACAGTTGCCCTTAAATATCTTCTTGTCCTATTCTGACTCCTCTCCATTGGACTTGTTTCTCTTCTTGCCTTTGGTAGGAGCTTCTTCAACAATATTAACTCCAATTATTGTCGAACTCCCACGAGACTTCTTTTTGGCGGTCTTGTTATCTTCCTTAATCTTGAGCCGAATCACAAGATCTTCAAGCTTCATTTCTTTACGTTTGTGCTTTAGATAATTCTTGAAGTCGTTCCACGAAGGAGGTAACTTCTTAATCATTGCAGCCACTTGAAATGCTTCATTAACTACCATGTCCTTAACAATCAGATCATGGAAAATAAGTTGAAGTTCCTGGACCTGTGATCCAACAGTTTTACTATCTGACATTTTATAGTTTAAAAACTTTACGACCAAAATCTTTTTCAAGCATGCATCTTATGTCTTATATTTCTTCTCAAGTGCATCCCACAATTCTTTTGAAGTTGTCATACACTATAGACATTATATAAGTCATCCTATAAAGCACTTAGAATGTATCCTTTCTATAGGAAGTCTGCCTATTTCCATGCTTCAATAATCATGAACTTTTCTCTGTCTGACATATCAGCAACAAGCACTGAAGTTTCTTCATTGGTAAATTTCTACACACCAAGAGTGGTAAGCCAGAAAAATATCCGCTGCTTCCATCATTTGAAATTCACACCAGAGAATTTTTCTGGTTTCTCTATTAGTGGTACAACAGTTCGGGTTGGTGCAACAAGAGCCTCCGTAATATTATTGTTTGCCATTTTAGAATCAGAATCTGTAATAAACAGAAATCGATACAAATGGCTCAGTAAGCAATAACTTAAATTGCACACTTAATAGGAGTACAAAACCACGAAGATTTTTGTCTCCACAAGAAACACAGATTAATTTTTTTTTCCTTAATATTATTATGTAATCTTTGTTTAAAACAGTACTACTGATTACAACAAACTTTGCAGAAACACGAAGTTACCAAAATTTAATGAACTAGTGAAGAACAAAAATTAATTCACAAAAAAATCTGTAAAAACGTACCCAAATCTGAAAAATAGAATGGAAAGAAGATCAAGCCCACTGAATGCATAGTGTCCCCTTAAGGAAATTATTCCCCTCTAGTATTCAAGGTTTGATTTGGAATATGTCCTCCCAAGATAGAATGATCTCAATCACCAGTTTATTGATACCCAAAACGTTGGTGTCAGCGAGCCACTCAACGATAGTAAAGTACACAAAGAAAATTTATGCAGAATAAGAAGAAGAGATCAGAAATTTTTGTAAGTAAAAAGTCTGAAGAATTACATGTATTTATAGCCAAGAGGAATTGATTTCGAAAGGTTGCAACCTTTCAGAATCCGCACGACCATTCATGAAAGTTTTCAACCTTACAAACGGTCATGGCTATTTCTGAAAGTTGCATCCTCTCAAAACAGTCATCTCCAACGGCGGGAAATTCAAACAAAATAGGAAAGTAATTTAAATAAAATGGGTCGCGCGGATCCGAGTCGGATTGAAATGTTTCGGTTAATTAACTAAATAATTGAAACGTGTTGGCCATTTAATTTAATTTAATTAAATAAATAATTCAAACAAAATTTTATCCAAAAAGTAATCCCTCGATCGATCATTTTCCAAAGCCAAAGCCGAGCCAAGCGAGTGACGACGGCGACGACGCGAGGGGTTCCCTCTTTCCAACCCTTTTAACAACTAATATAAGTGTTTCTCTATTTAAACATTTCTATTTTTCTATCCACCACCAATGAGGGAGAAATACCTTTTCTTAAAGCATAAGAGAATCTTTTCCAATTCCTCTTTTCATCTTCCATCCATTTCCCATTAATTATTTCTAGACCCAACAATCTCCCACATTAATGAAACAAAAATATGAATTTCTATAGAAAATAATGGAGGAATACCATAAGGTATCTTAACTTTCATATTTAATAGTTAAAGGTTATGAATATGAAAAGTTGGAAATTATGAGAGTTATAACTCTATGCATATTATAACCAATAAAAAAATAATATATTATTGTGGAGATGGTTATGATTATAAAAAGTTGAAAATTATGATAGTTATGAATATATGCACATTATGTCTAATAAAGAAGATATATTATAGTGGGAGGTGATACGCTCAAATTACACATCCCTAAAGAAGTATAAGCGATCGTTGTCAAATAAAGAACCCAACTTGTAGGTTGGGGTCGATCCCACGAGTAATATGGTTTAGACTTAAACTTAAATCACTATTATATTCATTTAGTCAAGTTATTTCCGAGACAAGTAAGTAAAAGGGGGGGGGGTTGTGTAACAAATAACTTATTGTAGTTTAGAGAACAAGTGAGCAAGATTCAAACTTCGGTTGTTATCAATGAGAGAGAGGAACTAGGGTGTATGTGTTCCCCATAAGCTCATAACGCGGTAATCCTAGTAATAGTAATCCTTTCTGAGTGTATCACATGCAAAGTTGAAAGTTATGTATCCCTAAGTCCTTGGTCCAGCAAATAGGAAATTTCACCCTGCACCTTGGTCCGTCTACGTGTGTATAATTTACTAACCCTTACCTTTACCTCATATTAGACATCACATCAATGTATGACTTAGTTTTTACCCTCGCACCAATCGACATTAGACTATTAGATAGTATCACACTAAATCTACGTTGATAATTCTTTTCTTATTAACTACCTCCTTGATTTGGCAAGTAGAAACAAGGCGAGTTCTAACGTTGCGCACCGTGAAAAAGACTTCTAAACGAAAGAATTATCAATGCAAGCAATAACTCTATTCAAGAATTACGTAGTTACTATTCATACTTTGTTAATCACTCATGGTTCCCACAATCCTAGTTGTGGATTTAGTTACCCATAGTTAGAACACAATTCATATTTTTAGAAGAATAATTCATGAACTTACGTAATGAGTAGAAGAAACCCAAAATCTCCAATTGAAATTCAAAGCAAGAATATTTATAAACCAAAAATAGGAAATAAAATTGCTAATGTTTGCGAGTTGATTCCCAAGAACACACTAAGAACTAAAGTTAAACAATAGTGGCTAAACCCCAAAAATGAGGTTTACATACTTTATTTATAGAAAACATAGTCCCAAACAAAAAGGACACAAAATAAGGAAATAAATTGCTGGATGCGGCTTCAATCGACGAGACTGACCTAAGGATCGTGGATCAACCTACGGTCCGTAGGTCCCTTCCTTGGCTCAGGACTTAGACAATTTCTCAGAAGCTTGGAACCTTCAACTTTCAGATGCAAACGACGGACCTGCAGAACGGACCGTAGGTCGACCCGATGGTCCGTTAATGTCTTCCGTGATTCTACACTTGGTCAAGACTTCCCTGATGCTCCATCTACGACACCAACCTATGGAGTGTGACTGGACCTACCGTCCGTATGTCACCTCCGTAAATGGCTCCTTCTGGATAAATTCAACTACTGTCTCTCTCAACCTCGTCCAAATCTATTTCCTGCAAATATAGCACAATAATCATTAGTCCCAATATAAAATGGCCCTAGACACACACAACTCTTAAGTGAAATGTATTAAAATACCGTAAACTCACGGTATATCAGGAGGTGAAAAGTTGAGTAATTGAGTATAAAGTCTTTATGAAATATTAAAAATAAAATAAATAATTAAATAAAAGAAATTCTCAAAAAAGGAGAAAAGGGAAAAATATGAATAGAGACCATAGAGAGGCGCCACATCACTTTCTCTATGTTCCTCCTTTATGTATATATATATATATATAGATTTGTCCATATTTTAAAAAAATAATTATAAAAAATAATTATTTTATTTATATGAATACACTAAATTTATATTATTAGTACACAATTGACCTGCCAAGTGAGAAGGGCAACCTTGTTGACCATCGCAGAAACTGACAGTGCAAAGGAGAAAATTTGAAGGCTTAAAAGGCCAACTAAGGTGGTACTCGATGATACACTGAATGCGAAAGGAAGACTCGAACGAGCTTGCCGATTGAGGTTAAAACACCTAAAGCCTAAAACAAGAGAAGGCGAGCTGAAGCATGATTGGGGATTCACTGAATTAGCTCGGCGAACGTGATTAACGTCACCCAAAGGGTAGTATGTCTAGTTTTGGGCCAAATTTTGGATAACTATAAATAGCCCAAAAGAGAGTTCAAAAATTAGTAAGAAAATTTTGAACATTTTAAAGAGAAAAACACTTTACCTTGTGAGGAACACTTTCTAGTTTTTGAGATTTTTCAACTTTGTTCTTGAAATTAAAATATTGAAGTTGAATTCAAAATGGGTTTGCTTGTAATTGCTTAATTTCATGTTACCCATAGTTGGTTTCATGAAAGGTATAATTCACCTGCTTTTGGTGATAGGTGGCTAAAACCTCGGGATCGAGGGCTGCAATGATGGGGTTTAGTGCTGATTTAATATAGTGGGTATATTGTTATGCTCTGTTTTGCTGTTGTTCATACATGAATTTTGGAAAATTAGCATGGGGTTAAATTATGGGTTAAAGTTGCAAACTTAATTCCTACTTTTGATCTCCGATTGATGCTTCAAAGAGGTTGATTGGACTGGGCAATTAATTTGATACTAGAAATTTAGGTTTGATGTCTATAAGTTGCATGAAAATAGAGGTTATGGGTCATATCTATTTTTCCTACTTCTGCATCAAAAGAGAGACTAGAGTAGGGTATTGAGTTGCTTAGATTGGCATATAGACGAGAATGAAAGGAGATTCTATGCAATGATGCTATGAGTTCGAAAGAAGATTAGCGTCAATGAAGATTACTTAGCCTATTCATGAATGTTCATCACCATGGAGTAGCACAATTACCCCTATGTGACATTGATTTCCTATCCCTGCACCCTTATATTACTTGTTACTTCTTGAATTTTTCAGAATTTTAGTTTAGTTGTGAAAATTGATAACCAAATCCTTATCAAAAAATTGGTGGACTCATCCACCCACTTTTTTTTACTATTCCAAATGAATAATTTTATAATTAAAATTCCTTGATAAAATTATCTACGGTAAACTATTTTCGGTGGGATTCGACCCCGACTCTTAGTTGGGTATTTTTATTGACTACGATCGGTGTCTCTTTCAATTTATTTTAAAGAGTACATTTGAGCATTATCACAGGTCTATAGAATGTCTTGAGGAGTTTATATAGTTGTTGGCAAAGTGATTCTAGGATTTTTTTACTTGTATGCATTGACCGCATATGCATTGCATCAACTCACATTATATGTGATTTACCTATGGTTAGTGTGACCTGTCTCTTATTGTCGTTATCTTCAGTATTCGTACACATATATGTATGATTCTAGTTTGTTGATTAGTTTATTGAGTTAGCACAATCGTGCCACTTATATTTTTTATAGTGTCTATAGGATCTGTGTCGACCTATTATGCCTACTATGTGGCTATGTTTTGGTACTTATAAAGTACTTCTAGCATCATTTTCTGATGCAATGCCTAGTATGAGCCACCCTCCTAGATTCCATATCTCCCAAGAGTTCACTATTGGATCGTGGTGTGCTCTTAGAATTGGAAGACTTTTTGACATCCCTCTTTTGCATTTTTATGTATTTAGTTTTTCTGATTAGATAGATTTGTTGTGTATAGTACTTTTTGTACTTTGACTTTCTTGCATTGGTGAACCCAGGTTTGGGGTTTGGTTCATCATATATTAATCATTCCTTATCACTTTTGGGCCTTTATTGTATATTTTGTACCATTATGCACACATATGTGTTGTGGCCTTATGTTATGTCTTTATTATTTCTACGTTAGTTACTTCTAGTTTTATTCATTATGTGTTGTTTTTGTTTTGGATTGTCTACTAGGGGTTTATCATAGAAGTCATCATGATATGATTTTAGGTCATGATAGTTGGATTGAACGACATGAAGTACACCTTGTTATATTGTTTCAGAAGCTTGTTTCCCCTTTCAAATATTATTGGAATGTATTCATTGCATTTAGTTACTATTTTTTGTTGTTATTGGCCTAATTTTATGCTTTGGACTTGGCTGGTCATGTGTATGTCATTAACGCCTTATCAATTAGTTATGGCTCGTTCATGCAACCTTGTTCATCTTGCATTCGTTGCATTACCTTTGTTTGGTCAAGCTTTATAGAGATACCTTTAGGGCTTTGGCTGAAAGATATGTAAAGGCTTTAATTGTCCTTTTGGCTAGATCCTGATAGCATGTGCATAAATTATTGCATGTATATTGCCGTTATTTTACTTATAACCTTACACTATTGAGTTGGCTACCACAACATGATATGGTGTTTGTCAATAGTACTCTCCTCCCGTCATAGCGATCTAGAAAGAATACTATGATAATATTTAGGTGACTGATAATTTCTTCTTATTTTTGTGATGTTTTTATCATTTGGGCGCCTCATGTGACCTTGTTCGGGGTTTAACATACAATAACATTGTAGGATTTTGGAGACTACAGGTTGATTGATATACTAAGCCAATAGGCTAGGTAGACCAAGCTTACGAGCCCAATAGATTGTACCTACAGTCCACAAAGACCATAATATAAAATGGGTAGGTTATAATATATATATATATATATATATATATATATGGGGGAAACACTATATTTCACTATGGACCCTAAGAGTCGTCTTGATTTAACATGCCTAATAATTATAAAATTCATTTCAAATGATTACTTGGGTTGAAGTAAGGGGACCTGTGAGGGGTATTTAGACACTGTATATGTTATTTATGATTTATGGTGTTCATTTTCTTTTTATACCTATTAGGCTCACATGGGCTAGGTTAGATTTTTTTTGATGAGCTTATCTGTAACACCCCGTATCTATAAACAGACCAAAATACAAATTTTCAGAAGTTGTAGGTGCAACCCACAGACCGTAGGGTGACCCACAGCCCGTTCTGGTGGTCCGTAGATCACCATCTGCAACCCTCCCCAGAAAGTCCCAGAAAAATAAACTAAGTCTTGACCCACGCCAGGACCTACAGACCGTAGGTCAGACCACGGTCCGTGGTCCAGTGTAATGACCCTCCAGGTCATTTTTGCCTTAATGCCTCCTTTTCATTGTTTAGAGCATTCCTACAGCGACCCCAAGTCATACCAAGTCATTTATGACCCTAAGTCATTTATGACTTGCTGACATTGACTGTTCGGTCGCCTGGTCGTTCGTTTGGGTTTTATGTCTGTTTGGAGCTTTAGAAACATAAATAGTTGACTTTATTCAAAACGTCAGGTAAACGACCTAAGAATGGATTTATGACGGTTCCATCAGCTCCGGAATAGCCAAATTAGGCTAGTAGCATGGTTGGCATGAGTATCGAGGCCTTCGGTGCAAGTTTGAACCATTAGGCGTTTAGCCTAAGGTTGACTTTTGGTCAACATTCTTTAAAAATACGTTCAGATGAAAATTCCGTCAGCGCGGTTAGCCCTGAAATGTCGAGTTTGGTCTATAACGACCTTTCATTCGACTCCCAAGGCCTCCGGACTCATTCCGAGCCTCTCGGTGGATTTTGGTTAAAAATGACCTTTGAGTGTGGGACCCACTTTTTATCGAGATGACCTCTGATGGAAATTTCAACTGCTCCGTTGAGTTTGGAACGTCGATTTTAGTAGGGTCCCATACTCCGTATGCGCACACGGAATTTCAAACGAATTTCGAGCACCTCGTTGGAGACTTTAAAATAAATAGCTTTAGCTGAAATCTGGTGCAGTCCTTTTAGTGACCAGAGTTTGGGCTTTTAACGACCAGATTTTGGGGTTTTTTTAGTGATCAGTCTCGCCTTTTAAAAACCCCAATTCAGCTTTTATTCCTCATTTTAAAAGTGCGATATCTTGAGCTGTAGAGCTCCAATTTGGGTGATTCAAGAGGCCGGGTTATGAAATTTTTTGAGGAAAACACGCTGGTGATTTCGGAAGCTGCTTTGGGACCTTCCTTTGAGGTAAATTTTTGTTTTCACCTGCTGTCATGGCTACTTTGTGAACCTAATTTGTGGGATATTTTGGGACTTGATTTCTCCCTCATTATAAGTCAGAATTCGATGATTCCAGTGGCTATTTTGATTGGTTTTTTGTGGAGAACGTTGTGGTGATATTGGAATTCACTGTAGACCGCCCTTTTCTGGTAAATTTACTGATTCAGCTGCTGTCCCATTTCTACTTCTTGAAAAAATCCATGTTTTGGTTTCATGTTGATATTGTGTTGTTTCCAAGCCCCGAATTGTGTCCCATTTTGGAACATAGGTTCAGGGAGCTGTTGAGAACCTATTTTTGGGGTTAATTCCAAAATTTCTAGCGCGGGTCCCACTTTCCTGTTATGACTCCGAAATTAGTCCGTCTTTATTTCTTGCAATTTTAGTGTCTAAACGACTGTAATAACATTGTGACTCTATTTTTGATAGCGTGGCAGTGTTTCGAGACCGTTCGAAAAGGGAAAGCTCTAGAGAAGTGATTTTAGAGCACGCGTGATCGGCCTTACAGGTAGGCTACAACTTCCCTCTCTTAGATTGATCTCGAGAGTGTGAATGCATGTTTAATAGTTTAGATTTGGGTTGGTAGTTATTGAATCATGCATAGCTGTTTAGAAATCATGTTTTCGGCCTATTTCGGGAATTATCGGGTAACTGTGAGCATGCTATGTGTTACTAATAGACCCTCCTTGCTATGTGGAATGCTTGTATGCTTAATTACTGTTTATTTGAAGTATGTTGGGCCTTAGTTTAGGTTTGACTAGTGCTTGCCTTAGAAATGCATGATTCGAAACTGATAGGCATTAGTTTATCCCCGACGTCGCTCGGCCAACTTAGATCCCTGTAGACTGGTGTAGTAGACTTTAGTCTGATAGTTTGGGCCTTAGCTAGGCGATACGCTTGCTTCGACGATAGTTATCCTTATTTCTCCTATGCTACGACTTCACGAGTTATGCCGGCGACACTGGGTTTCGCTTCGCAATTTGAAGTTGGTTTTCAATTCGGTTCCAAGGACTTACATTGATTAGGTATACAAACATCCAATTTTATACAAATTGTTCAGTTTTGTATAAATTCATTTATACATTGTAATTTATATAATAAGATCTGTATTTGTATAAATATAAGTGATAGGACGAAAATATATGTATTTTATTTATATATACACTTTTCTCTCACTTTATACAAACAATAACGCATTTTATACATTTTATACCGAAATGTATAAAATGGCTAGTTGTATACCAAAAATGGCTAATTGTAAATCGAATCAGATGGCAAAAAAAAGGGATGTTTGTTGCGAATTACAATTAAAATAAACGGACAGCGTTCCATATACATTAATGATCATGGATCGATTGGGACTCTTTCAACAACTACATTGGAACCTTTGTCGGGCATTCAGATTCGAGCTCCGGCCTCGACCTCATTGATATTTTTGAAGAGTATCCGGTTCAAGGTCTGGCCTCGATCACATGGATACTTATATAGAGCATCTGGTTAGAGGTCATGCCTCAGTTACTTGATATTTGTGATTGGTTACTTGGGTAATTCTGGTTAGCATCCGGTTCGAGGTCCAACTTCCATACTGTTAGATTCTACTAATTAGGGTTGGCGTACTGTTAGATTCTACTAATTGGGGTTGACATTTTGGTTCGATGTTCTCCGGTCTTGGGTTCTCCGGTCTTGGGTTCTCATATGCAGTTCTCTTTAGTTATAGTTATTTTGTGTACTCATCGGGCTTATGGGGGTTCGTTCGGGTTTTTATTTAAACTAGCGCACGAGTGTACCTTCTGGGCTTATGGGGGTCCAATTAGGTGTAGTTAGCTTACAAATTACTTTAGTTAGTTCTTTCTACACTAGTGTGCATTCCATTGTTAGTTAGACTTTCGTTCTTGACCTGTGTTTGTGCTATTCCTTCTTTTCATATTGCTTTTACTTTTCAAGTTCAGTCGACCTGTGATGCCTACTGGGTACCTGTTGTTTTGGTACTCATGCTACACTCTGCATCTATTTTTGTGAAGCAGGTCCGAGCACCAGTAGTCAGCGTTGATCGAGTTTGGAGCAATCTGATCTGGAGACGGGGGTGATCACACAACGCTTTGTACTATTTTAGTCTCCACCTGTATACATAGACTTATCTTGTACCTTTCGAGACAATCCAATTTTTGTCGTCCACTTTTGGGACTTGTACTCAATTTTGTTAGTAGCTCTGTATTAGTGACTTCCAAGTTTTGGGAGGGATCTTTATTTGTATATATATGTTTTGGTTTGCTTCTGTCTGTTTATATTGTATCTTAAATTTTGCCTACTCTTGTTTAGTTTCTGCCCTCAAACCCATTACTTGCTGTTCCGAGTTACGGGCTAGCTTACCTACTGGTGGGTTATAGTAGGTGCCATCATGACTAGAGAAATCGGGTCGTGACAAGTTGGTATCATAGCCCCATGTTCACCGGTCTCACTTATACAGAGCTAACGTCTAGTAGAGTCCTGCGGATCGGTGTGGAGACGTCCGTAACTTATCTTCAGGAGGCTACAGGATGTCTTTAAGAACATTTCTTCTTCTGTTTCACTTTCGTGCAGCGTGTGTCTTATTGGTTCCTTGAAATCTCACTTGTTTCACTCTTTCACAGGATGGCTCGCACGCGAGGCGGCGCGGCCAGGGGTTATGCACCCAGGCCTGCAGACAAAGCCCCAGCTTGGGGTAGACACCGACCTCGAGGTCGAGGCAAGGCCGCAACACCGGCCCGAGATAGAGAGGAGGAGCCCCAGGTAGCTTATGTATCTCCTCAGCCAGTGGGGTCGGGGTCAGCCCAGCCACCACCCGCACCAGCTGCAGCTCCTAATCTTCATGCCTTGCTGACTCAGATACTAGCATCTATTAGGGAGATGCGACAGGCACCAACACCAGCAGCACCATCCACAGCAACAACAACACCATCCCCAGCAACAGCCCTAGCAACACCAGCCCCAACAACAGCTCCAGCTCCTGCTCCAGCGCCACAGGGTCAGCCTGCCGTAGCGGCACCAGAGGTCCAACCACCACCAGTTCATGTAGCCACCCTGCCAGACTTAGAGGACACAGAGATTCCACTGCACAAAAAAAGATGCTCGGGGTATTCCAGAGGTTGGCACTGCCGATATTTTCAAGGGCGATTGGGGAGGATGTCCACAAGTTCCAGCTCACTTTCCAGGAGCAGCTACAATCATTAGGCCTCTGGGAGTCGAGAGGAGTCGACTTTACCGCTTATCAGTTCGTGGGCCAGCCAGGTAGTGGTAGCGCACGTATTGACAGTCTAGGCCAGCGGGATCGCCTCTTATAATCTTGGCGTGAGTTCTCAGAGGCTTTCTTGGCCTGATTCATACCACGGAGCGTCTGGGATAGGCTTCGTAATCAGTTCTCCATATTGGAGCAGGGCCCTATGACCGTCTCAGAGTACGAGGTGAGGTTTCATGAGTTGTCTCGCCATGCTAGCATGATCCTGCCCATGGAGGAGGAGAGAGTTCATTGTTTTGTACATGGGTTGCGGTACCATTTGAGGGTCGACACAGAGCATTTGGTTTCAGCCGGCTGTTCATTTCTTGATGTGGTCGACCATCCCCGATCCATGAAGCATATTCATCATGAGACCCAAGGAGGAAGAGATAAGAGGGCACGCTACCAGGGCAACTACAGTGGGTCCCAGACTAGAGGGAGGGACTTCTATGATAGGCCTCGTCAGAGGTTCCAGCAGGGTCAGTCCAATCGGCCTGTTCAGGCGACATTACCTACTACTGAGGGAGGCCATCATCAGTAGAGTGGTCCTAGTACATGCCAGAGTTTGATGGGATCAGATTCCCTTGCTTTCTACCGTAGTCAGGTGACTACAAGGCATTCAACTTTGGGGTATTATGACTGTGGTAATCTTGAGCATTGGTCCAGAGGGTACCCCCGATGAGGACGAGGGGTGATTATACCAGCTCCCCTTGAACCTAGACCAGTTTCAGTAGTGCCCTCTCCAGCTAGAGGTGGTGGTCAGGACCAGGACCATCGGGATAGCCGACAGGGTACCAGAGGCGGAGCTCGGGGAGGTAGGTTAGGTGGTAGATCAGACGCATTGGGAAGAGGTGCTCAGGGCCATTTCTATGCAACCCCAGTAAGGGCGGTATGTGAGGCATCTGACGATGTCAGCACAAGTACGCTTTTATTATGCCATCAACCTGCTACAATATTATTTGATCCCGAGTCCATATTCTCGTATGCATCTATTTATTTTTCTCCCCGATTGGGTATGAGGTATGAGTCTTTGGAAGAGCTGATTCATTTTTCGACCCCGGTAGGTGAGTCCTTAGTAGTGGATCAGGTATTGCAATCTTGCTTAGTGACTATCCAGAGTTATGATACTAGAGTTGATCTTATTCTAATAGATATGGTTGATTTTGATGTGATTCTGGGCATGGACTGGTTATCCCCCTACCATATAGTCTTGGATTGCTACGCCAAGACTGTTACCTTAGCCAGGCCTGGCATTCCCGCGGTGTTGTGGCATGGTTCTTATAATCACACACCGACGGGGATCATCTCTTTTATGCGGGCTAGGTGGTTGGTTACTTCTGGGTGCTTATCTTTTTTGGGCTATGTGCGGGATGTGAGTAGGGAGGGCCCTTCAATTGACTCAGTTCCTGTGGTTAGAGAGTATGCAGATGTGTTCCCTACAGATCTACCTGGCCTACCCCTAGAGCGTGACAATGATTTTTCCATAGATTTGGAGCCCGACACCCGTCCTATTTCTATTCCGTCTTACCAGATGGCTATTGCAGAGCTCAGGGAACTCACTGTTCAGTTAGAGGACCTCTTAGGTAAGGGGTTCATCCGTCCGAGTGTGTCACCTTGGGGTGCTCCTGTTCTCTCTGTGAAGAAGAAGGGCGGGACTATGAGGATGTGCATTGACTATAGGCAGCTGAACAAGGTGACGACGAAGTACCGTTACCCCATGCCTCGTATTGATGACTTGTTTGATCAGGTTTAGGGTGCCACCATGTTTTCTAAGATTAATTTGATATCCAGGTACCATCAGGTGAGGATTAGGGAGTGGACATCCCTAAGACCGCATTTAGGACTCGTTACGGCCAGTATGAGTTCCTAGTGATGTTTTTTGGGTTGACTAATGCCCCTGCCGCCTTCATGGACTTGATGACACGTGTGTTCAGGCCATATCTTGATTCATTTCTTATTGTCCTCATCGATGACATTAGGTCCCTAGAATTCAATCAGATTCTTGATTCCCTTAATATTATCTAGACCTAGGGTTTCTAGAATTTCAGCAGATCATTATGAACTAGTTACTCTAATGTTTCTAATCGGATTATCATAATTTTAGTATTGTTTTGCGTAGATCCTTTCATAAATTCAGAACCCTAGTTATGCAGTTCGTTTAGTTCATGAATTGCTCATGCTAGGTCAGATATTTCAGTTATACATGCCTCAGAATTCAATGTTTCATTATCAATATATTAATGTTGCATTTTCAATTAGATGTCAGTATTTTGAGCTATCCAGTGTTAAAGAACTTCAGTCATAATTTGATAATTACTTAATCAATTGGGAGAAGATTAATACTGAGTGGACTAGGGTCAGTCACCCTCAAGTCGTAGAACTACGCGCCCCGTAGGTTGTAAGTCCCCTCAGTGGGCATCATTTTAGTGATCACATCAGCATGCCTCTATACCTCTGGCAGGGTATATTGGGTCCTCTCGATAGGGCATATACATCGGAGTCCACATTTAGCGCATGTGGTTTTATGTCTGTTATTAGAAGCTTCCTTACAATCTGATTCTATTGCATTGACCATGTTATTAGTTTTAGTTCAGATTTCAGTTTCAACTTGTTATTAACTTGGTCATTGCATTCAGTCACATTATCTTCATTATTCGTAGTATAATATCATGTTTATCTCATATCATTGCTCAACTATATATTCGATTCAATTATGCTTATTTTCCAGCTTTACTCTATCATGCATGCTCAATACCTTTCAAGTCCTGACGCATACTCTGCGCTACATCTTCTCGTGATGTAGGTTCAGGTTCTTAGGTTTTAGATCACGCATAGATCGGTTCCCAATCTTCAGTTCAACATCATCAGTGGTGAGTCCTCATTCTTCGAGGACGGTTGTCATGATTGACCTTATTTGTTTTTAGCTTTAGTTTCAGTTTT
This sequence comes from Solanum chiquidenum, assembly GCA_029582725.1. Classification (NCBI taxonomy): domain Eukaryota; kingdom Viridiplantae; phylum Streptophyta; class Magnoliopsida; order Solanales; family Solanaceae; genus Solanum; species Solanum chiquidenum. The sequence continues at coordinate 34,454 of JAJOOS010008842.1, forward strand.
TGCAAGATTTAGCTGGGGCATGTCCCAGCACTTTTAGTCAGTTTAGAGGCTTATTTCAGACATAGTTAGATTCAACTATAGTGTTAGAGTTTGACTTTTCATTTGTATTCAAACTCTCAGTTTTCATATATTCAAATTTAGTATATGGGTATTCTCCATTATTTTAGATTATTTATATGATTTAGCTTCCTCATAGTATTTATTGATTTAGTATGCTTATGATATGCCAGCAGGGTTATCTTGGGTAACTCGTGATCCTAGGTCCCGTGTCTGCATCCAGGGGTAGTCCCAGGGCGTGACAAACTTTGTAACAGAGCACTAGGTTTAAGAGTCCTAGGATGTCTGAAAAAATCGCATTATGTAGAGTAATTTTCATAGGTGTGAAGTGCACCACATCTAATGAGAGGGAGGCTATGAAGTATTTTAGGAAAATTTCAATTTCTTTGTTACTCTTATTGTGCGTAAGGTAGGATCTAATTCCTCGTGCTAATCCTTCGTTATGCGCTTTCAGATCATGCCTCCTCGTAGATCTTATGCAAGGAATGCAAACGCAGCTCCTCAAGTCCCAGATCAGGATATTTTGAATGCAGAATTCTGGAATGTTATCCAGTTGTCAGCTCAGAGTGTGACCAACCAGAACAACCAACAGGTTCCAGTTCCGGCAAATGCTAATGTTAGGTCAGCTGCAACTAGAGTTCGGGATTTTGTTAGGATGAATCCGCCTCAGTTCTTAGGATCGCATATTGGTGAAGATCCCCAAAACTTCATTGATGAGGTCGAGAAGATCTTTGGAGTGATACATGTAACTGTGAATGATCGGGTTGAGTTGGCATCTTACCAGCTTAAGTATGTAGCTCAAATATGGTATACTCAGTGGAAAGAGAACAGAGGTACAGATGCAGCTCCTATCACTTGGGAATGCTTTAGTGAGACCTTTTTGGACAGGTTCTTCCCAAGAGAGTTAATGGAGGAAAAAGCTCAGTAGTTTTTGAATTTGAGGTAGGGTTCTATGTCAGTCCAAGCGTATCGACTTAAGTTCACCCAGCTCTATAGGTATGCTCCTCACATAGTTGCTGATTCCAGGGCTCAAATTAACAATTTCATGTATGGGGTGTCCGATCTAGTGAAAATAGAGTGTATGAATGCTATGTTTCTTGAAGATATGAACATCTCTAGGCTTATGACTCATGCTCAGCAAGGTGAGGGTGATAAGCTTAGGGAACAGTCCAAGGAGAATAAGAAGGCTAGGACATGCAACTATGATTATTCTCAACAGAAATTGGGTGGTGGAAATAGCTCATAATTTTAGCAATAGTCTACAGCTCCAGCATCTTAATCAGCTACTGTTCCATCCTCCAAGTTCTGAAATGATAAAAAAGGTGGGGCATCAGGATCTAAGTCTCAGGGGAGTGTTTCAGGCACCAAAACCTATCCAACTTGTCCAAAGTGTGGTAAGAACAATCTGGGTGAGTGCGTGGCAGGAAATGAAGGATGCTTTGGGTGTGGTCAGTTTGTGACCTTGAAAGATTGTCCTTCTAAACAGGGTCAAGGAGGTAACAATGGTAGAGCTCAGTCCACAACTTCAGCAGCACTAGCAGGTCGCCCAACTCAGCAGGGTAACTCATCTGGTATAGGTGGCGGTCAGCACCAAAACAGGTTGTATGCTCTCCAGGCTCGCCAGGATCTTGAAGATTCTCCTAATGTAGTCACTGGCACGTTATGAGTCTTTGTCATAGATGTTTATGCATTGTTTGATCGAGGGGATACTCTTTTCTTTGTAACTTCTTATATTGCAGTCAACTTCAGTGTTTGTCTAGAAAATCTCTCAGCACCCTTCTCATTCTCTACTCTAGTCGGTGACCCAGTCATAGCTAGATGGGTATATATAAATTGCCCTATCATAGTCTCCTAGAAAGTTACCTCAACAGATCTTATAGACTAGAAATGGTAGACTTCGATATCATTCTAGGTATGGATTGGTTACATTCCTGTTATGCCACAATCGATTGTAAAACTAGGGTAATTTGTTTTTAGTTTCCAGACAAGCCAATCCTAGAATGGAAGGGTAGTAGCTTAGCGCCCATGGGTCGATTCATTTCTTACCTTAAGGCCAGAAAGATGATCTCTAAGGGTTTTATTTATCATCTTGTTTGGGTTAAGGATTCAAGCTCCGAAACCCCAACTCTTATGCCAGTTCCAGTAATCAATGAGTTCCCAAAAGTGTTTCCAGAAGTTCTTCCCGGAGTTCGTCCCGAAAGGGAAATCGACTTTGGAATTGATCTCCTTCCAGATACCCAGCCTATTTATATTCCTCCTTATAGAATGGCTCCAGCTGCACTTAAGGAATTAAAAGAGCAGTTGAAAGACCTTCTAGATAAGGGCTTTATCAGACCTAGTATTTCCCCATGGGGTGCACCAGTGTTGTTCGTGAAGAAGAAAGATGGTTCTCTCAGAATATGCATCGATTATAGGCCGTTGAACAAAGTCACAATTAAGACCCCTGGATTGATGACTTGTTTGACCAACTTCAGGGTGCTAGTCATTTCTCAAAGATAGACCTCAGACCCGGTTATCATTTGCTTAGAGTAAGAGATATTGACATCCCAAAAATAGCCTTCAGAACTCGTATGGTCATTATGAATTCGTAGTTATGTCATTTGGACTAACCAATGCTCATGCAACTTTCATGGATCTGATGAACAGAGTGTTCAAGCAGTATTTGGACTTGTTCGTTATCGTCTTTATTGATGATATCCTCATTTAGCAGCATTAGTGGTGAGTCCTCATTCTTTGAGGACGGTTGGCATGATTGACCTTATTTGATTTTAGCTTTAGTTTAAGTTTTTGCTAGATTTAGCTGGGGCATGTCCCAACACTTCTAGTTAGTTTAGAGGCTTATTTCAGACATAGTCAGATTCAGCTATAGTGTTAGAGTTTGACTTTTCATTTGTATTCAAACTCTCAGTTTTCATATATTCAGATTTAGTATATAGGTATTCCTGTCATTTCAGATTATTTATATGATTTAGCTTCCATACAGTATTTACTAATTCAGTTTGCTTTAGTATGCTTATGATATGCCAGCAGGGTTAGCTTGTGGTCACTCATGATCCTAGGTACCGTGTCCGCGTCCTGGGGTAGCCTCGGGGCGTGACATTATATTTTGTCTTGTTGAAGAAAGGCAAGGTGTTGTACTTCATGAGTGATGACCGGACATATGCTCTAGGTAGCACAATCGAGTTCTCAGAGAATTGGTTGACTTCTTTCCTTTTGGGGTTGCTAGAGTCCCATAAGGTTTACTTTTTTTTTGTTCATATATTTAAGGTTTATCAGGGCCTAAACTGACCAAGTATTATTTTCATAGAGGTTTGTAAACTGCTGTGTTGGATTGTATAGCCAGACTATTGGCTATGTTGGCCTTATTTGTTACTTGGTTCATCTTGGATAGTTGTTTTAACTTATTGATTAGATTACTCCTATTCTATGGAATTTTGCCTTGAGTCATAGTGTATGTACCTATTTTAAGTTTTTGTATACAATGGACTTGGCAACTCTTATAACGGTTATGCTTTCCAAGATATCAGGTTGCCTCGATTGCCCAAACAACACTTGTTTTCTAGCTAGTTACTTTATATGAATTATTGGGAGTAAGTATTTTCTTTTTAGAGCTATCAACTAAGCCCCTGTAGGTCGATGGTTTATTTTGAACCCAAGATATACTTGTTTTTTACTGTGTGTGACTTCTATGCACCATTAGGAAATAGTTCGACAGGGTTGACTCACATCTAAATTCTGACATTTGGTGCTAGTTGCGCCTCTTGAGTTTGGGGTGAGACAAACCTTGTATCAGAGCAGTATAATATCCTAGAGAGTCTTCTAGTTGTATCTAGTAGAGTCTTGTTTATAAACATGTTGTGCACCATATTCTATAAGGTGGACTCTCTCTCTCTCTCTATATATATATATATATTGTTTAAGAAGGTTACTATTCCTTCTGTCTAGATCGTGCTATAAAACTAAGTCAAGTTATTTCTTTCTCCTGACCTTCCATTAAGTAGTTTTTTGAGGGAGAACTCATATTAGGCCAAGAGTCCTAGTGATGGTACTTCCATAGGGGTAATTTATAACTTTTTAGTTGTACGAGTGAATTCTATAGATTGTGTGACTAACATATCATTGCTTGAATAGTAAGCTAGGTGGGTTCCTCTATAACAAACTCAAAGGTATGTTTTTTGAAAGTGTTATATGGGAATTATTATGTGTAGGATTGCCTTATTGACTGGGTTGTTAAATATATAGGAAATTATTACTTAACCTAAGATGTAGTTAATGAAAATTGATGGGTTAGACATAGTTAAAGTATATGGAGATACCCAGAATAGCTGGGGATATGGCATCATAAATTATTCCACATAAGTTATTGCTATATTCTGAAGTTGTTAGCATGCTATTTATATAAAAGTGAACCATTCAGTTAGGCCATAATTTCTAAAAGGGATAGAAAAACAATTGCATAAGTTATAGGGGCAACCATTGGTTGCCAAATAAGTCGGTATCAGTATATTTGTAGTATGTGTTTAGTGGACAACTAGAAGTTTGATACATGCCTTATAGTTCATTTGTTAGTGTATTGTTTACTATATAGCTGAACCTATAAATATTACTTGATTCATGAATTTTAGTTGTGTGCTATTCATTTATTTTTTCAAAAAGTATCAATTATTTTCATACAATATGGATATTATAAGTAATATGGTTGTGGAGAGCATGCTAGCTCAGGTTAATTAAATACGTGTTGGATATTTATGTGCAAAATTGCTTATATTCTACGTGATGAATTCATGCCAGGCACATTGCAAATTACAAGTTGTGACTAGATGGGGTCATGAAATAGTTTTTAGTTATAGGGAAATAGATCCCCAACATACTAAGTAAATCAAGATTCTGAAAGTATGTGTTATTACTTATCTACTTTTCTTAAAGCATTTGTACAACATATCTTATTTTTTAAGTGTTTATGTGCTCCCTGTTATTATCACCATGTTAGGTCACTTGTATTGTACTCTTAGTGGGTGACCAATTACTTTCATTTTGTTGCACCATGGTCCCCTAGTTGTAGGGTATGTGCCACATAATTTAGTAGTTATTTGCCACTATGTTATAAAGTGTAGCCATTGTTGTTAATAAGTCTTTGTTTTCTAAGTATTCTAGTCTTTCTTTTCTGAGCTTTCTAAAGCTCAAGGATGTGTTGATTTAAGCTCTTATTTTGATTCGTCGTGATGATGGACATAGATTTATAATTTATTGTGAGGCTTCTGTATTAGTTTGGGTTGTGATTGATGCATTAGGGTAGAGTTATTGCATATGCCTCCAGGCAGTCGAAGGCTCACGAGATGAACCACCCCAAAAATTACTCAAGTTGGTGGATGTAGTCTTCACGTGGAAGATTTAGAGGCGCTACTTGTATGGGGTTGATTGTGAGGTCTTAATCTATCATCATAGTCTGCAGTACATTTTCATTTAGAAGGACCCTAATCTGAGGCAGTGTAGGTAGTTGGATTTACTGAAGGACTATGATGTTATGATTCTTTATCACCCAAGCAAGGAAATATGGTAACAGATCCCTCGAGCTGGAAGGTGGTGAGTATTGAGAGTTCAAATTTTCTACCAATAAATAAGTAACCTTTGGCTTCAAAAATTAAGTCCTTAGAAAATCAGATGGTTCAACTTGATATTTCTGAGCTTGGTAGAGTTGTTGCTTGTGTAGAGCCTAGGTATTCATTTGATGAAGCATATTCTGGAAAGTAATTTGAGGATGTGAGACTGAGGGTGATTCGAGTTAAGTTGTGCAATAGCGAGGCTAAGAAGGAGCACTTAGATTCAGAGGGCATTTTGAGGATAGAGGGTCACATCTGTGTTCCTAGAGTTGGAGACCTAATTTATTTGATTCTAGATGTGTCCTATTATTGTAGATACTCTATTCATCCTGGTGCAATGAAGATGTATTGTGATATGAGGTAGCACTGCCGGTGGTGTGGAATGAAAAGAGATATTGTGGAGTTTCTAGCTAAGTTCTTGAACTGTCTGTAGGTGAAGTATGAGCACCAGAGCTTAGGTAATTTAAGCCAATGACTACTCATTCCAGAGTGAAGGTAGGAGCGAATAGTTATGGACTTCGTGGTAGGCATACCACATACTTTACGGAGATTTGATATTATTTGGGTCATCATGGATCGTTTGACCAAGACTGCTCACTGATGAGTGGTAGATTTACACTCACTTGAGGCCTTTTTAGTTCAACAATTAGTGTCCTCGATGCCTAATTATGTCCTATTCTGATGATTTTTTGATGATTTGCAGCTACGAAGGCTAAGGAACAAAGCAAGGAGGAATACTTGAAAGAGTGGACAAAAATAGGGAAAGAAGTGAAAACTTCACACTGGCACTCGCCCAACTTGCAGGGAGGATCGCTCAAATGTCCTGACCTCGCCTAAAGTGATAGTTCTCATAATTAAAGATGTTCAAGGCAGTCCGACGAACTAATGAGCAAAATGGTGACTCGCCAAAAGAGATGGGAGAATTGAATGACCATCGCAAAAGGTGACAAAATTTGGATGAAATATGAATGCTTAAAAGGTGAACAAAGGTGGTACTCAGTGATCCACCTAACGTGAAAGGTAGAATCAAACAAGCTCGTTGATTGAGGTTCAAACATTTGAAGCTTGAAGCAAGAGAAAGGTGAGTTAAGGAGAAAATATCTATCCGGTGATTGTCTTGGCTAGCCCGAGTAACGCCACCAAATTGATCTCACAATGAATTTTTGGCAAAATATTGGGAAACATAAATAGCTCAAAGGAGAGAGAAAATGTATGATGATTTGGAGAATAGAATTTCAGTTCCCAACTTTGTATGAATTTTAGACAAAAAACTTTTGAGCTCTTAGAAAAATATTTTTAGGTTTAGGGTTTTAACTTTTACTATAGATTTGACAATTTGAAGTTGAAATCAATTTGGGTGTTGATTTTAATTGCTTAATTTCATCACATCAATGGTTGCTTTCATAATAGGTATAATTTCTTTACTCTTTGTGTGTGTGGCTAAAACTCCTATTCTGGGGTGCAATTACGTTGTTGGGTGTTGATTTGATGTAGTGGATATTGTGTTTTGATCTATTTTATTGTTGTTTATTTATGGAATTGGACTAATTAGCATGGAATTAATTCATGGGTTAAGATTGCAAACTTAATCCTAGTTTTGATATTTGGCTGATGCTCCAAAGAGATCAATTGGAGTAGGTAATTGGTTTGATGCATGCAATTTATGTTCAATGTCTATGTCTTGCTTGAAAAAGAAATCATGGTCAGATTTATTTTCTGAAATCTCCTTGAAAGAGAGATTCCATAAGGCAATGAGTTGATTTGTAATTCACATAGATGAGACCGAAAGGAGATTATGTGAATTGGTACTACGAGATCAAAATAAGATTAGTGTCTTTGAAGATGACCCAACCTATCCATAATTGTTTAGCACTATTTAGCAACACAATTACCCTATGTGGCGATGAGTGATATATTTGCACTCATTTAAGGTCTATTTAGCTAAATAATTGGTGTTATCAATGCCTAACGTTTTCCTTTTCTAATCAAATATTTATGATTTCCAGCTATGAAGGAAATAGGATAAGGCATAGACTAAAGCTTGAAAGAAAGGCAAAATATGCATGAAGTGCAAAATGAACATTGTTGATTACCTAGCATGAAGGGTGGATTGCCGACTGAGCTAGACTTCGCCAATATGATATTACATAGCACTTTTGCTTACCAAAGAAGGTCGGCGAACTCCAACAGAAAATTTGATACGGCGAATGATAAAGGCAGATCTAAAGCATATCGCCTAAAGTGACAGTGTGCAAAGCAAAAATTTAATGCTCGAACGGTGAACTAGGGTGGTATTCTGTGATACGCGGAATGTGAAAGGCTGACTCAATCGTGCTTACCAACTGAGTAAGACCCGACTCACCTTTTTGAGCTTATGTGTAACCACCCGAGCCTACACCCCAGACATCACACGGCGTACAAGACTCCGAAGAGCCTCATACAATCCTCATTGCATGTCATCACATAAGATAATAGAAATAGTGTGAAATTTAAAACTCTTTTAAATCCATACAATCTATAACATCATTTAAAACATTGGAAGTCTACTAGTCTCACATGGCCATCTAAAAACATCTTGAATTAAAAGTAGGGTCACGACCCTTACAATAGAGAGTCTAAAAAGAAAGTCTTATACAATGAAAGACATGAAATGTCAATGAAGCATTTGTCCTCGGATCCATGAGGACATACCAAAATATATGGAAGAACTCAATCCAATCCCTTTGAACTAGAAGAAACAACTCACTTGCCGGAACCTACACTTTGTAGAAAAAATAGAAGAATACGGGTTAGAACATTTAATGTACTAAGTATGATAGCCATGCAAAAACCATGCCTAAAAAGGACATTCTATATGAAAATCATGATATATGCCAATTTGAGAAAACTTCATGAACTAATATTAGTATAATAGGCATAAGATAAAACATAATCATCACATAAGTCATTTCAACATTCTTAGAACCTTCACCTAAAGTAACCCTAAGCTATACTTGTGCAATGTATGAATGGCGTCCCATACCACTATCCACACTAAGTACCACTTTGAGGCCACCCTAGATGAATTTACCATTCTTCATACTCATCTTTAGACCATACTCATGCATAAGGAGCATAATCATAAGTCATGGCAAGGAAAGTAGCTCATATACAATCTAAGTAAAGCATGCATCATAACATTAAGCATTTAAGTCAACATTCTTCATTAGCTTCATCATAAGAATATTCATTCATTAGACATTAAGACATTAGAGAATCACACCAAGCCTCTTAAAGCCTACTCGTCCAATATATGGATGGCATCCCATACTACCACCCACACTTCATAGAACCTCTCAAGTAACTATAGCACGTATATCACATGATGGGAATAAGCATTAACCGACATAGACCATGAGAGAAAACCATGCAATCCGGTGTCGTAACCACACACCGTAAAGAGGTGGTCTACTTGCCTAAGGTAGGACCGGTAACATTTTAGCTTAGGTGGATCCACTAGCTAATAACCTAGGTGGGCACATAGTTATGGGATAAGAAAGATATTCATTGGAACTCTAACCTAACGTGGGGAGAGTTTCCATCTTACCATATCCACTCGGTGCTTAGCCTCCATTCCCATAGAGTAGTTCATTTTCATTAACATTATTACACTTGAGAGGAATGCCATAGGCCTATCGACCCAAGGTACATTATTGCACACATGAAAGGAATGCCATTGGCCTATCGATTCAAGGTACATCATTAGGATAGATGATTGAATCTTTAAGAAAGGAATGACATTGGCCTATCGATTCAAGATTCACCATTACATTATTATACACATGAAAGGAATGACATTGGCCTATCGATTAATGACACATTAGTTCATTGACTCATTATGAAAGGAATGCCATAAGCCTATCGATTCAAAACAAGCCTTAGGATACATTATTAGTTATTTATTAAAGGAATGCCATAGGCCTATCTATCACGACCCAAGCCTAGGGCCTAGACGTGACATGGCGAATGAGGAACCCGAAGGAACCCCAAACAAGCCTCTTCAAACTTGTCATCACACTTCATCGGTCGCGGAAGTACATTCAACATTAATTAATGGGAAATAGGGACTAA
>JAJOOS010008843.1:0-23535 GCA_029582725.1 Solanum chiquidenum
GATATAATTTTAAAATATTTCTTATACTATTTCATAGTTTTTATCTTTTAATATATTATTTTAAGTTTAAAACTTAGAATTCGGAATGGTCCAATAAAGATTATAGTTCATAGATGTTGATAATTATAATAAAACTTAAATCAAAATCAAATTAATACTAATGCAAAAAAAAAATCAATTCAACACTAAGAATGACAATAATAATGAATATTTGTTCTTTAGTTTTACATTGGTTTAGACAATTAAAATACATAATCTAATTTTAATTTTCCTTAAATATGTAGTAATGTAACTACTAATACTTATTAAACTTATTTTAGCATGAATCATACGTTGTTTTATAAAAAAATATCATTTTTATTATTTATTTGAGAAATCACATTAAGCAATATAATAAATAAATATTTAATAATTTTACTTTAAGGATGCTATTGAAAATAAGGACAAATATGAGTCAAATGATTAACATCAAGGGTATTTTTGAGTCAAAAGGTGGACGTCAGAGGTATTTTAGAGCCGAAAGGTGGATGGAGGGTAATTTTGTACCAATTCAAATACTTTAGGGGCATTTTAGGCCCTTCTCCATTTTTTTTAATAGTAAAAAGTAAATCCATGACAAAGTTAATATAATACTTTTGGAGACTATTATAGCCATTATCTAAATTTAATAGGATCCCAAATTAATAGCAACATATTTTTTTTGTGCATTTATCCTTGAATGATCATATTTGTGAACCGTGGAAAGAAAGTTTACACATAGGAAAGTAGAGAATAATGAGCTAAAGGTAAAAATTTATTACAATTATTTAGTTATAATTAAAGTAGTGAATAAAATCATTATATCATTGACATTTTGGTTAAATATAAATATTAATTCAAGAATACTAATAGCAAATAAAAGCTAAAAAATTGAGAGATGGAAAAACATGTCGAGTTACTAAATGTCGAAATTAAAATAATCATCTCATTCACCTTTAAATTTCATGATTGTACGCTATAAATTTGGTTTAAAATACTTAAGAGTATGTATGCAATTTAGCCTGTTTAGGTATATAGTATTGTTTTTAGTACACATTAAGTAATGACATATGCTATGTATGCATGTGCAAAGCACGTGCCCAAAGCTAGTATATATATATATAATGTAAATTTTTGCCGAGAGGATTCAAGTGTACACCCTTCTATCCCCCTAGATTTGCCCCTGACCAAATAAAGTTAAAATACTTCCTAAGAATTGGGTGACCTTCTAAACAATGGATTGTGGTGCATTAGTGAAATCTCAAGTTCGAATCGTGTGTATGGAGAAAATCCTATTGGGGGCATCACCCCCAAAAATAAGCCCTACAATACTCGATCCGAATATAGCTGAAACTCCAATACAGACACCGAACACCAGATCGAAAACAAAATAAAAATGCTTATGATTTGCTAAAGGGGACTGGAAAATGGGATCACTCAACTCATTCTTAAACATCTAGAGCTAATGACTGATAGCTTAAGGATTATACTCGAATAAATACTTATAGGCTTACAAACCACTAGCACAATTATGAGACAGTAATAGAATATTTCATACAACAATTAATAAACACATAAATAAATCCAATAGAAGAAGTTGATAACTGGCATGATCAAAAATAATAATCCAAAGATCCACAACTATACCCCACAAGATGTATTCTCTCTGTATATAATATATATATTCCCTTTCCTTCTGTTTCTTCTGCTGGAAAAATAAATAAAATCCACAAGCCAACCACAACGCCAACCGCGCAAGGGACCTCTTTCTCTATTCATATCTCGAGTTTAGGTAGCTACGCGGATATGAGATCAAGAAATGAAATGTCTGAACTTCTCAACGACCAGTCTTGGGACGTTTCAATCCACCACTATTGAAAGGAGAGACACTGCCACTTGGTCCGGGACTCTCTTCTCTGAGATTTGAATTTAGCATGGCAAGTTCATGCAATTGTTGTCTCTTTATATAATCCTGTGACTCGTCCTGTAAATCGTAGCATTGTACAAAGTATGAGGCAGTAAAAATATAAACTGATTTATCTTGGTTTATATTGAAATGTGCCTAATTGAATGTGAACGAAATAGATAAGACCAGACAAGAAGCGGCCACATGATTTTTCATCATGTAGAAAACATAGAGACGAAGTTAAGTTTCAAATACTTTTTCGATTAATTACTTTTGTGTACTATACAATAACTTGCTGTAGTGCCAGATGGAGGAATATTTTGATAGTTGTATCCTTTTTGTGAGGAACGGGATGATATCAAAGATATAAAAAGAATCATGGCAACTCAATTAGTAGCATAACTCCTGAATGTGCTAAGCGATGAATTAAATCAGGATACATACCACTGGCTTGAGCAACTCCTCTATTATTTCTTGTGCCCGTCTCAATCTGATATCCACAATATTGGCTGGTAATTCCGCCTCAATTAAAATGTGGAGTGGTTCATTCAAGTGTTCATATCCTGGTATTCCACGCAGGTTCTCCTCCTTGAGATTATCAAACATAAAAATACATTAGAACTCCAGAGATCAGCTCACATAAATGCCTATTAAGTTCATCTTCAAAAAATAAATATCTGATTTACAGGAAGTCGAAGGAGCAAGTTGATATTGGCAGAGCTATAACTTTACAGTCTACTGCAGAGGCATGAGTCTAAGTTGGTACTAATTGATCTGTATAGATAAAACTATTCCTACGCAATTTTGGTCCATCTCAATCAAATCAACGAAGTAGGTACTTTGCCTCCCATCGATAATCAAATAGAATGGTGAACTACATCATACCTACCCCTAATGACCTACTGACCTAGGCTACAAGTTCAATATAATCCTTCTTATATGAAGATACTGGGAGAAGCAAGGCCAGAAAACTGTATAGATATTAATAAAAAAAGGAAGATGAATGTAGTTTGTGGAAGTTCTGCAGGTCAAACATTAACTTAAATCGCCGTATCTGATTGAGATGATGAAAACACATGAGATGTTTTTGTTCTGAACTACTTATGAAAGAAAGCTGTACTCAATAAAAGCATCTCGGAGACTTGGCAACTCGTACGTCTGATAATTACATATGCAGCTAGAGCTAATCAATCAGACAATTCAACAGAACTGAGATAGAATAGAATACTAGCATTACCTGATCGGGGTCCTTTATTGACCCTCTTCCTCTAATATACACACGACATCCTGTAGTAGCTTCCACCTGTTTCAAGGAATTACCCCTAGGACCGAGAAGTCGCCCAACAAAATTGAACTGAAATCCACAGAGAAGTTAGTTCAGCAAGGGTTCATTGGCCCCAAATTAAACTATAAAGCACTGATAATCGGTGTGTGAATACAATAAATAAGCCCTTACATTTGGGTAAGTTTCTAATGGAATTTCTAAGCGCAATATCCTTTTCACAGTGTATGAACTAGGACTTGCTGGCGCCCCGTGCCAGTCCATTGACATTCCAGGAGCTCCACTTAATCTCTGCCACAAATAAATAAACATAATAAGTGGGAGGAAAACTAAAGAAACCAATTAACACACGACACAAAGTGCTTGACACTCAAAGAGGCAAAAAGACAAAAAAATATATAGATTAGAAATCAATTAGCAAATGCATCACCAGTATGGGCAAACTAAAGATGCACTCAGTTATAAAGCTTAACTAGTGACAGATTGAATTACATTGTATCTCACATGCCAATTGCCAAAACGATTTGCTCACTTTATATAGCAACTCAAACAGTTCTACAATCTTATGTATCTACTTCACTCTGTCACCAATGAATTTCACGTTCTGATCTGTGGGCCACTATGCCTAAAGAAATGATAAAAACCGGTCCATCCATATTCTTTTAGGTTGTCAACATTCTAACATTTTAATCTGAACATTGACATTTAGATGGAGACACTGATAACAGTACCACCACTGAAAGAACATAACTGTTCAAAAGCTGTACGGGAAACAGCAAAATTAGACATCCATGTCAGCCATGTTACCTAACATTGGCCAAATTGTATGTCCATAGTCAATCGTATTCACATCCCTGTGGATTCAGTATTACATGGAATGCAAGTCAAAAACTTCAGAATCCCTTACATGTTGTTTCTAGATCAAACAATAATCTTCTGATGATATTGGATAAAAGTTGACATAGGAAGTAATCACAAGAACCAAGAGAAGTCCTAAACTAGAACAAGACATCATCTCAGCAGAATATCCGCTCCTTTACGAATTTAAATGACACAGCTAGTTCGAACAATCATCATCTCAACATCTAAACCTTTACTATCCAACTTTTGCAGGCAAAGACTGGGCAAACTAATCTTAGGTTCGGTAATTGTTAATGTTGGTTCCAGCTAACCCTGTCCAGACCTTCATTATGAATTCTAGGACATTAACATGCAATTGAAAAGGAGGAATTCCAGGATCTATTATTTTGTACAAAGCAAAGAACCAGTTTCTGAACTTGGTACAGTATATGGAGCTGCCCTCTTGTCGTGCTGCAAGTAGAGCAATTATGGCCACCATTATGCAATAAAGCTACTAATGATCTTTGTTTTGTTCAACCAGTTGTTGATCTTACTAACTTTCCACTAACTTACGCACTTTCTTGTGTACATACAACGGTTACCTATTAGGTTTGTTGAAATCCTTGTGAATTTTCATTGGTGACCTCTAAATATCTAAGATTTTTCATTGATAAACCCAAACCAATCCAAATAGCAAATACCGACAAAGGAAACAAGAAAAGTTGATTATTAAAAGTAATAACATGCATGTCTGTGCACATAATGTAACATCCCAAGAGGCTAACAGAAACTAAAAATTGAAATATTTTCATCTAGGATATTTTCCAAGTTCATTACAAAGTCAGTGTACTTCAATGATTCATAAAATTCAGCGAAGACATTATTAAAAGTGCATAAATGTGAAAGAATCAAGTTCATCAGTAAATACAAATTCTAAATCAAGGCTATTTGTCGTATATTCACCATTTTCATACAATAGAAGTAACTCTGCTTGGTGATCTGAGTATTAGCTACACATGTAACGTTTTAACCATTTTGGTCCAAAGTAATTTCCATTGTGCACAATACATTCACTTGTTCTCTATCAAATTCTTACAGCAATTCCCACCAATAGTATGCATAAAAGTTAAATATATCCTGTATTATATCGAGCAGCATTATGCATTTCAGGAACCATTTAGAGCTCACTTGGCATTAGGCCACTAGCTGCTTCACTTGATATTATTAAGTCAGTGACAAGATCCTTCTCATCCGACATGCAGTGCTTTGGTTAATCATTTACAGTCAGACAACAAGTTGGGTGGCTGCAGAGTTTACAACAACAACAGAATACCCAGTGTAATTCCCACAAGTGGGGTTTGGGGAGGGTGGTGTGTACGTAGACCTTACCCCGTGAAGGTAGAGAGGTTGTTTCTAATCGACCCTCAGCTTAGGTAAAGGTGGCTACAGAGTTTTAATAATAAAACGCCTCTAGGATGATAAAAATCAGTAAT
The DNA here is from genome assembly GCA_029582725.1 of Solanum chiquidenum. Lineage (NCBI taxonomy): Eukaryota > Viridiplantae > Streptophyta > Magnoliopsida > Solanales > Solanaceae > Solanum > Solanum chiquidenum. The sequence continues at coordinate 5,540 of JAJOOS010008843.1, forward strand.
GGTACGTTCATCTAGACCATCTTTATTGCAAGGCAATATATATTGTGCAATAAGGATCTAAAAGAAATGTGGAGATTTGAGGTTCAAATCCCTAGCTAACACCAGGGGCGGAGCTACGTGGTGGTCAGGGGTTCAACCGAATCCCCTTCGCGAAAAAATTACATTGTATATACAAGGTTAAATCTTCATTTTAGGTATAGATATTATAAAATGAACCCCCTCAACATAGACTTGAAGCTTGGTTCAGCGGTCAAGGGGTTCAAATGTTGCAAGAGGTCTCTAGTTTACCCACGTGCCACAACCATCTTACAATGGATACAAATTCTTGTGAATCGTGAATTATTATAAAGAATAAGAGAAATGATAATAAAATAGCTATTAAATTCCCATTTTCTAAATTACATTCCAGCATTGATAAAAGTAAACTCCCTCACTTATTTTTGTCTTCTTTGCTTTATGCTTAACTATGGTAAAGTTTTAATTTATTTGAACATATCAAATTTGATTGTCGTAATATATTTGAACTGGTAATATTTTTATCCACACAATGTTCCCCATAACAATAAAGTTTTATAAAATGAATTATGAGTCATAATTAAATTTAATTCTTTCTTATTATATAACCTACTAATATTACCCTAAAATTGTAAAAAAAATATTATTAACTTCCTATTTGTTTAACTAATCAACTTTAAATACTGCATTTTGGACATCGAAAAATAGATATGAACTTTTATTACTATTTAAAATACTTTTATATCATTTAGTGTTAGAACTAAGTTTTGAAAGATAGGACAAATTTGTACTCCACAAATTTAACAATTTTTTTGAAGACTATAAATATTTACATAATGATTGAAGATTTTCAATGAAAAAGTTTGTGCTTTCATACTAGAATTAAAATTATGAAAAATTCATTTTATGAAGAAACAAGTATATAGTCCCTCCATGTTCTTAAGTGTTTTTTGGTCTTTTAAACGTGTTTCAAAATAAGTGATTTGTTAAGAAAATTAAGAAGATATTTTTAAATGCACAAAATATTTTTAGAAAATCAAGAAGGTATTTTAAAAATGCACAAAATATTTTTAAAAACTCGCTGGTGCAGAACAAAAAATTAAAGAAATGTTAAAAGAGCCATGATAGGGCGAGTAGGAGTTAAGGTAAGTCTTTTCCTTAGTCGCCCCGACCTATTATTAAACCCCCTGGAGGAATATTCTGCCTCCGCCACTCGCTAACACTCAGAGTGAATCTACCTGCTCCAACCTTGGTGGCAAGTTTACATAGTACCTGTGCTTGTAGGCTAGCAGGCTGCCAGGTGGATTAATTGAGGTATGTGCAAGTTGACCCAAACACCACTATTATAAAAAGGAAGAGGTCTAAAGGAAATTTGTAATGACTGAAACAGTTGGACTTGGCTCTTCTCGCTAGTCGTGTTGTGTGATCCTCCAAATGCTTCAGAGCAACCGAAGCGCTTTGGGGTAATCACCAAGCATCCTTCCCTTCTATGTAACAATGGCAGTACCTCGAAACAAATTTATCTAGCTAAACATCAAATGCCTGATGGTAGAAGAAACAAGCTAGCTGTTCAAGTTCCTACCTCCATGTCTTTAATGGTATGGATGGAAAGCTAAGAAACTAAGTTCTTGAAGGATTGGAGCTTAGCACTTATCCGTTTAACAACAGCAACTTACGTCAAAGTTATACTACTGTTGGGAAAACAATAGAAACCCTGCCACCTACTATACTTTTTGCTGAATCATTAGATCTAGATATTACAGGTGTTTCCTCTTGTATATGTGACACAGAGAGAGTAAAGGGACGGTCCTGTTAAGAGAAGGCCAGTGGACAACTTGTCAGATACTATAAGATCACAATGCTAATTACCTCTTGCGCAAGTCCACTCCAGCCACCCAATCCTGTTCCGCCAACATTTGACATAAGGTTTGGTGAAGTCATAGGGCTGGGACTTCTATGCCGAAACCTATCTAGCTCACCAAAACCTTGGTTTGGCATCATTCCTGATACCCTCATGATCTCTGAAAATCGAAAAGTAGTCAAGGTAATTGATCACTAAATCAACATTGAAATTATAGCATGATACTATGACAAAACATAGTTAATTACCCGTAAGATCTCTGAAAATCAGAATCTAGTTATGGTAATCAAGCATCAAATTAAGTAGCAGTTCAACTATAATGCACAACATAGTTTAACAATAAAACTTGTAGCATGATCATCAAAAGCTTGGGAATAAACCTAAAAAGTACCACGAGGTTAAGAGAAATAAACATCTTATACTATCTGTTTCATAAAAGATGACAACTTGAATTAACCTCACGAATTCTGAATTCTTGATAACTCAAGAGACATATCCACCAAAACTAAAACAGATCAAGGATGTTAACATGAAGAACATGCATTTAATATTTCGCATTTAAACAAGTTTGGAACTTTCCAGACTGGCCAGATATTCTTTTTTTTTAATGAAAAGGGAAACCCGCAGCCACTACCCTTTGGGTGCGCACAAAGTAAGAACCCCGTTCCTATGCAATAGCTCGCAAACCACACCGGAGAGGTGACCTGCACTAGGCAAGCCTGGTGCGATGAGCTCGACCCAGCAGGAAAGGCAAGGTGTTTCGAACTTGAGACCTACAACATGAAAGTCCCAAGCCCAAACCACTGGACCACCCCGAAAGGTCGACTGGCCAGATATTCTTTCAAGCAAAAATCAGCGAAAAATGTCCACTCTCAAGCAGGTTATTCCCTAGATCATTGTTTGATCAACTAAATCATATTTTTCTAATTTAAATTATTAGATTTCCCAAAAGTAGTAACTAAACTGTCAAAGTTACAAATCCCCCCGGATTTTTTTTTCCCATGTCCTTGCAAATCCCTCTGAAGATAAATAATAGCACAAAATTTCATGGACATCAGTTGTCCATGTTGAGTAAACATGTATAACATTTGAAAAGATGCAACTTCCTTGAGAAAAAAACAATCTTTTGCACATATCATTTCCTTCTGCCATTTGCATAATTTGGTAAATTAGAACCTTGTTTTAGAACATTAAGGTGCCAATGAACCTTCTTCACGAGGAGTAAAATGCCTCCCAAGTGCCTCATTAAATTTCTTTCGATTAGCTAACCAAATCTATTCCAACAACAGAATCATTATACATGAAGATTAATTACATATACAGAGGATCCAAAAAGGGGGTAAAATCTAAAAATGATAAATTTCTTTTATTGGACCACATTCACAACCCCATCAGAGTGACAAGTTGGGCAACAACAACATACCCAATGAAATTCCACAACCAGGGTCTGAGGAGGTTAGAGTGTACGCAGACCTTACCCTACCTCAGCAAATCAAAGTACTTATGAAAAGTTGGACGAGAACAAATAAAGTGAAACAAATGTTGGTCTATGAAGGTAAGAACCAATCAAGTCAGATCTAACTAGTCATCTTTTAACCACAACAAATCAGAACCAATGCAGCAAAACCTCTGAACCCCACCTCATAGAAAGTGCAGATTTACCACAACAAATCAGAACCAATACAGCAAAACCTCTAAACCCCCAACCCCACCTCATAAAAACTACAGATTTACCACAAGAATGTGCTACATATGTCTACTAGACGAAAAAAGAAGTTACCTTGATTCAAGAGTGTGCTACATATAGGAAGAACTTGCATGAAAGGACCAATCTTTTGATGCTCCGACAACAACTCAGATAAATACTGATTACTGAAAAAGAACACACAACGATCACAACCCCACATAGCAAAATTCAAGAAAATGCAGAATTCACCAAGATTAAACAAAAAAAAAGATACCTTTCAACATCTGGATTAGTTCTAATCTGAGGAGATGCAGCTCTTGAAGGTGAAAAGTTATGATTATATAAACCTGACATAGCTTTTTTTTCCTCAGAAAAAAATCGAATGAAATGGGGTTCCCTGTATATAGCGGCACAAGACAGAAAGAGAAAAAAAGAAAGGAGTAGACAGAAGTGTCAAAAAGTCGGTGAAAATTGGTAGAAAGGCAGCAAAATCTTCCCTTTTTCTCAGACTTGACTGCCAGCATCACTATTTGGTGGCTACATAAATAATTAATAAATTGAACTACCAAGAAAATATTATATATATGTAAATAAAAGAATAGTACCTAAATTTGAGTATATACATAAATGTGATTTGTATAAGATAAGACGGATTAGAATCGCGGTACAGTGATAAATACTTATTTATATCTTAAATTCAAGTATTATTAACTATGGAATCGCTTTTATGAGGAAATTTTTGCCTCGTATATGAAAGTTTCTGATACAAGTTAAATTTAATTGAATCATGCATGCAAAACAATAATAATAACGGGTCATTTCGTACGTGAGATAAAGATGTGATATGTCAAGATTACGTAAAATTTGTTTAGGATAAATTAAATCATCAACTAAATGATCGTACAAAATTTATCCCAAACTTAATTATGAAATATCTCATATTATCATATTCAAATTGAAAGTGCGTTATCCCTTCTCTTAAACGTGATAAATTAGTCCAGAAATTACAATCTCAAAATTTTAATTTCAGAATAAGAGATTGTTTGATTGATAAAATAACTCAATAAAAACAATAATCATATATCTAACTATGAATATTACTTTCTTTGTCCCATATTAGTTGATCATTTTTCTTTTAGACACATATTAAGAAATCATAAATCAAAAGACAATTATACTAATTCACCCCTTACAAAACTTCTTGAAAATTTTACAAACAAATGTGAACACTTTCAAAAGGAATTAATTATATAGGAAAAATTTAATTAATATTTTCTTGATTTAGTAAGGTAAACAACTAATATGAGACAATTACTTTTAGAAAAATGGTCAACTAATTTGAGACGAAGGGAGTAATTAGCTTCAAAATTATTTTATTCTACTATTTATTTTAAATGAATAAAATTGATTATTCTACCATATAATTCCCACCCCCACCAACCAAATGAGCCCTAATTGTATAGTGTATGAATTGGACTATTGTCACCTAAGAATCCGCTGTCATGTGTGGTGTGAATTAAAGAAAATCATTACCAAAATTATTTTTAAAATAAGAAATGGAGAAAAGTAGATTCAATTATTGCATATGAAAAAAGCTAAGATTTTTTTACTCCTTTATGATACGAGGTAGATAAAATCGAGGTGGGATTTGTCCCCTTTTTTGTAGGGTTAAAATAGTACTTAATCCCTTCATTTTTAATTTTACACTTTTTTTTAGAAAAAGTTTATATAAATAGTTTACTATAATATTTATATTAATTGATGTAATAATTTTTTTTCTTAATAGGTCAAAAACGACAAATAAAAATGAGCAAAGAAGCTAATCTCTTAATTTTCTATATTGGACAAGTAAAATGACGGGAAACCTACATAAATATATAATATTAAGAAATATTTACTATTTATAGCAATAACATTTTTTCACTTTTAATACACTTATAAATTTATAATACAGTTTTAATAAATATTACATAAAACAATTTATAAAACACATATAATCTAAGTTTTATTGATTGATAATACATTTATCACACATTTTAATACAATGTGTCAATTTCCTACCAAACAACCACAAAATATATTTTAAAACAGTTATAATACATATATATTACATACATAATTCACTTTTAATACATATTGCAAATTTATTATAGTATTGTTATTATTTGCTATAAATGATAGTAATAAATAAAAAAAATCGCTAAAATCAGTAATTATTTATTAAAAGATACTCATCCAAATAACTTTTCCTAAAATGAAATAATTATATTTAATATAGGAATCAAGTAATATGCATCTTTAAATTTGCTTGTCTTTTTTTTTAGTTTGTCTTAGAAAAGAATTTTTTTCCTTTTATGACAACTTAATAATTTAAACTCTTAAAGTAACACATTTAAGATTATAAGATTAAATATTTTTTTTGATACATTCTACATAATATTAATTTAAACAAAATATAAAAAAATTATCTATTTTTTTAAAGTTTTATATCAACTTATAACCAGACAAATAAATTAAAGCGAAGAAATATGAATGATGATGCAACTAGCAAAATGTCGAAAATGTCCCCCGTTGCATAGCGTAGTTGGAGGAATGGACAGAGAGAGTGGCCGACACTTTCATTAGACGCTCTACATGGTATATTACAAATAATTATACATTATATTATAAATACAAATGTTATTTTAATTATATGATTTAATATTTGGAAGTCTCTGAACTTTACACAATTTATGTTACTAATTAATTGTAGTGCCTTTGTACGTATATATCATATTAATTAATAATAAATTATTGTAAATAATATATTTGTAGATGTTATGTGGTAACATCACCTTGCTACTATAGCAATATGACTACTTCAAGTCATATTGCTTATAAAAGGGCATTGGAATGATAATGAAAAGGGACACCCAAAAATAGTTACTACTCTTATTTTTACTTTCTATTTTCCTTTGCTCTCTTCATATAATTTTAGTATTCTGTCTTTATTTTATAACACGTTATCATCACGAGATTTTAATCAACTTGAGTTAATAGGTGATTTAGAATTAAACAACATACTAAAAAGTTCCTGAAAGGCATCAGGAAGAAGAGGTTAAAATATGGTTTATTCATCTTCCTAGTGGGTTAATTTATTTCTATTCTAATTCAGAATTCACTCTTCTATTTTTTAGGGAAAAGGGTCAAAAATGCCCTTAAACTATGTGAAAGGAATAAAAATGCCCTTCGTTTATAGTTTGGCTCAAAAATGCCCTTACCATCAATACTTTGGTTCAAAAATGCCTTGCAGTAGATGATAGCAAATGAAAAGGAAAATCTAATTTTAAGAGCTATTACAAACAATTGAAAAAAAAATTAAAGAACAATAAACTATGGTTTAACATTTCGTTTAAGATATATTGTTTTAATATTCATTTCTTTTTCCCCTTAGTTGTTGTTAGTATTTTCTATGAATATTAAAGTGTTTCAGCACACTATAAAAATGACCATAGTCCATAGCCGTGTATTACCAAATTGATATGTTATCTGATTTGATATTTAGGCATATTGAAATGAGCGGTTTATAATTCAACTTATCTTTATGTAATTTGTTTTTAATTCATTCAAATCTGATTCAATCCATTCATTTGTCATTCATAGTGAGATTTAAAAAGAAGGAAAAGTTGTTTACTTGTTATGAATGCATGTGTACACTAATTGATTCTGGGTAACAACATTATCTCATTGACAAGATGATTTTATTCTTTCATCTAGTAAATATACTTGCTTATAAATTCATTGATAAAGATGCTAATGATGTATGGACGTTTTAATTAGAATTGATGATATATATATTTTCTTATGTCACCATGTTGAAATAAATTCGTGTACATCTACTTATGATATTATTGAATATGTTAAATTTATCCAAGTATAAATTTTGCTACTTCAGACAGTTTCACTATAATTATCGCACTTCTATGATTCAAAAAAAAAGGGGGCTTAAGGGTAAATTCAAGTTTATTTTGGCTTATTTTGTCATTGGTTGAGCGTAAGATGATGGATTCAAGTATCATCACAACAATAGAATGAGAAAATCAGGTTTGAGTCCTGATGCACTATGATAATGTAATTTTGGGTTCAAGTCTCATCGAATTATGGCCTAACACTCCACCTTATGAATAAGATGATGGGTTCGAGTCCCACAAAATATGGCCGATAAGTCTTCTTATAGAAAAGATGTTCCAATCAAATCTCAATGCGATATATTGATGATATAATGATGACTGAGCAATCTAATGTTCTTTTGATGAAAATTTATGAAACATATGATTTTGCTCCATTCTCTAAAATGAATGTGATAGCCGTACATGATATGTCTGAAAGATGACAAAATCACTATTGTGTTGTATAAATGAATGTGGTGTGATAAAACATAAAATAATAATAGTCATCACTATGGTAAAAATGAAGAACACTACGGGTTCTCCAAATAATCCTTCAAAATGTGAAGATATTTTTTGTCATCAAAATGGTATAAAAGGTCACTAGACATATGTCTGTTGTGAGACCTAATAATTTGATAAGTTTTTAAGACCTTCATCAAAGAAAAGGAAGAAAAAATGGTGATACACTTGACTTTCAAAAGTGAGGTCGAGGTATTTGATGCCATATGAATATGATAAATTTCAAAGCATGACAATGAACTTCTAATGAAAAATACTAATGATTATGAAGCATGTATATATGATTATGGTCAATTCCTTGAAGAAAATGTGACTTGTGATAAGTATCATCAAAAGTGGATCATTCTTGAAAGTGAATGTATCAAATTTATTTATAAATACATACTCATGTATGATTTAATAAATACCACAACTCACCCCTAGGGGAGGTTAGAGAAAAATAAAGAAATTTATTTTGGTATAAATGATCATTGGTCAAATACTTTTAGTACATCACAAATATTATGGTATGTTTTAGTATGAACTAAGAAAATGGCAAAAGAAGGAAGTAATTTCTTGCCACAAAAAAATTGTCATTGGTTATGTATCTCTGTACGTCAGAAATAATTTTTTCCAGATATTAAATAAAAGGGAGGAGATACTACTAACAAAATTAAATCAAGAAACAAGTTTTACTTGTAATGATTTTCACCATGACAATAATGATATAATTTCTCCTTGAAAGAGATGTTCACCACACAAACAATGTTATGAAATATGTGGTAGTATCCAATGTTAATTGTGAGCGTTGGTAAGCTAATGTGCTACTACCCAAAGAAATAAAATTACTCATGATGTTGGAATTGTAGTAAGTCTCAAAAAAACTTTTTAAGTTTCAAAGAAATTATCAAAAAAAAAAAAATTATATTGAGACTGTAAAATATAAAAAGATTTAAGATCTTCATATAATCAAAGTGGGTTATAAATATCGACATGAAAGATTACCTATTTTTCATATTGTTTGTGGTAACTAAATATGAGCATGATGATGTAATCACATGCAAACTAGAAGTTTATTGAAATAAATATCAGTTGGCATGACCAGTTGACGACCATCCCAGTTCAAATATGATACGAAAATAAATGAGAATTTATGTGATTTTATATATATTGAAGAAATAATAAATTCTTCAAGAATTCTCTTGTGTTGTTTGTTCTCATGATAAAATTATCGTTGTACCAGCTAAGGTTGAGATTGTATCTCCTGAAATTTTGAAATGTATAAAAAGGTGAATATGAGTCCGTTCACCCGTCATGTGAACCATTTACTATTATATAGATGCATCTATGTCATGGTTACATGTGCTTATTATCAACTTGCAATTTGATTTTTGCAAAGGTCGTTTGCTTGAATTGTTAAATTAAGAGCACATTTCAAATTATAAAATTATTTGATGATGTTGATTTATATTCAAGTGGTTTAAGCAGAAATTATATGCCTCTAATTACAACTAAATCATTGGTAATGAGAACAAAACTCCCAAAAGAAACTTGATATAAGATGTGTTATTTAAAGTGTGGCAACACTTGTACGTATCAAGCCAACAAGGTTTCCCTATCCCAATTGGTTCAGGGTCAGGAACCAAATAATTCTCATCTACAAATTTAAATGTGCGGTATATTGTTTCATTGATCCACCATTACACAATGCACAAAGATGAGTCCCAAATAAGGATTGGGCGAATGTTAGATTCTCTAACATTAGGGGGAGGAGTGAAAGCAACTGGAAAATAAGTTATAAACAATGAATTATCATTGGTATGATCCTCGTTGAAAAGATAATTTAAGTCAATTGTCAGACATTTTTGCTGACCCTATATTATAATCCAGTTATAAATGCTCCAAAGAAAAATCCTTGAAGGACTTAATTAATGGAACGCCTGAAGCGTGATAGATTAAGCGATTCAAAAGATGAACTATCTTGAAGAAGAAGAGGAGCAAATGATAAAGATGGTCATAATAATGAGGCAAGTGCTTTAGAAAAAGCACTATGACATAACACTTCATAAAACCTTGGCAAAGGTTCAGGTACCTGAAAGTAATAAAAAATAAAGAGAGTTTGAGAAGTTATGTCAAATTAGAATCGATATCAAATAAACCGTCGACGATATCTTTAATATAATATAGCGCTCAAAATTATAAGTGGTGATGAGGATCTTGATATTAAATATGTCGAAAGTTGACAGATAAATGATTGGCCAAAGAAGATAAAATTTGAGTATATTTTTATTCACTTGGAAAAGTGATAGTTGGACTTATTTTGTCCATATACCAAGATATAATGTCAGTGGGGTACACATGAATTATTGTGCGATAAGTAACATCATAAAATATAAAATACGACTTGTGCATTGAAAAATAAAATAAAAATTCGCAAAAGTCTTGACATTATTGTATGAGGATGTATTCTCCTAAGGTGGATGCAATGAGGTTTCTATTAGTCTGACAATACATGAAACACTTGAATATGTATGATGAATGATGAATGATTATGATATCTAGCTAAACAGTAAATATTTTATGAAAATTATTGAAGGATTTAAAAGGTTATAAAGTGATTCCATTGAATAGTATCCCAATGATTATAATATCGCATAACATAAAGATCAATTTCGATCTCATTAAAATGGTTAGAAAGTACCATGTCATAGTGCAATTGGTGCACTTATGTATCCTGCTATTATTATTCATGGTAAATAATTTTATTAGTATGCATGCAAAATATAACATCACTCTTATCGGTGGAGATATTAGAGTGAATCAAATATTGATATAAATTATTTATTCTGATCAATTGTTTCAAGATTTATTGATCATGAAATTGCAGGAAATTATAAAGTTTGAACTTATGAAAGTTATATATTTTCATTTGGAAATACTGTAATTTCAAATCATTCCACAAGACGATCAATTTTACTAAAAGTGTTCGTTAGTGCTTGATTGTTTCTGCTAACAAATCAAACAAGCAATTTGTCTACGTCGACAAGATCACGAATTGAGTGATTGTCAAAAATATATTTGATTGAGATCAATAAACATACCCAAAGAATATGTGGCCTTCCTTCGAAAAGAGATATTCCAACAACATTATATGAAGACAATGCCTTGTGTGCTCAACTAAGAGAAGGATACATCAAAGAAGACTGAACAAAATATATTTCATCAAAGTTCTTCTTATTCATGATCTTCAAAAGAAGGATGTAGCCGATGTTTACACTTCGTTTTCACCAAGGCATTATCAACTTCAACCTTTGAAAAGTCGAGATAAAGATTGGAATGCGTCATCTTCAAATTGTTAAGTGATGTTTTAATCAGGGGGAGTATAATACGCGCTGCACTCTTTTTCCCTTAGCCAAGGTTTTGTCCCACTGATTTTCCCAGTAAGGTTTTTAATGAGGCAGCTACCAATGCGTATTACAACTTACAAGATATGTGTACTCTTTTTCCTTCACTAGGATTTTTCCCATTGGATTTTTCTTAGTAAGGTTTTAATGAGGCACATTATAAATCAATACATGAACATCCAAAGAAAGAATTATGAACGACTATGTAAACTTGAACTTTTACTAAATTTATGCGCTTACATGGACATCCAAGGAGGAGTGTTGTAAATAATATATTTGTAGATGTCAAGTGCTAACATCACCTTGCTACTATAGCAATATGTATTTGTGGATGTTATGTGGTAACATCACCTTGCTACTATAGCAATATGACTACTCCAAGTCATATTGCCTATAAAAGGGCATTGGAATGATAATGAAAAGGGACATCCAAAAATAGTTACTATTATTTCTACTTTCAATTTTCTTTTGCTCTCTTCATATGATTTTAGTAATTTGTCTTTATTTTATAACATAAATATATATTAAAAAAAAATAAAATTGTGTACATTATATTATTAAGTACAAAACTTTTTGAAAAATAAAGTAAAGTTTTTTCTTTTGCATGTGTTATACATTTACTATCAAAATTTCACCTTTTCATTGTTCATTTAAGATTTTTTTTTGCTGTAGGATTTGATAACATGCATTTAACCCACACATCAAGTATTATTGTTACCACAAAACGAATATTAGGAACATATCTAGGATTTCAGTGGGTATAGAGAGAAATTCCAGTCTCTTTTCAAGTAGAGAGTAAATGAATTGAAAATTCCACAAAAGTTCAAACAGAAACCAATAACTGCAACAAAGAAGCATTTCACAAATGTCTCATTGTTATAAAGCTCATAGGCTATGGAAAACCAGCAACAGGAGAAAGAAGAAAGACGATACTCTAAAGTACTTTGCACATGATCTCGAGCCTCAAAAGACCATTTTATTCCCAAACGCAGGTTTCCTGCAAGGCCACAAGACAATGTACAGTATCACTACAAGTTTGATGCACACGAATAATCATAACACAAAGTTGCAATCTTAACCAATGCAATGTTCAATGTTCAGAGTCAAGTGTCAACATTGCATTTTATGATGCCTAGAAATAGAACAAATAAATAAAGAAAAATTTCTCTTCGATAGTTTCTTTTGTGCTTTGTGGATAAAATGTTTTCAGAAGCTTCCTTAGTCAAGTGATTAAAAATTGATGGACTATCCCGTTAATTACAACAATAACATACTCGGTGTATTCCCATAGAGTAAGGTTTGGAGAGGGTAGAGTGAGTGTATGCAGACCTTACCTGTACCTCAGAGGTGAGGCAGAGGGGCTACTTCCGATAAACCCTCAGCTCTAGACAAAAACGGACTAGAAAAGACGTAATGAAAGTACAAAACACAATAACCAAATAATTTCACAATCGAACTACATGAAACAACAGATATCAACAAAAATCAGAAACTACAAGCATAACACTGACTACTAGTAAGGGCACCAAGCACTACTACCTGCTAGCATGAACGCACTCCTACCTACTAACCTTCTACCCAAATTTGCATTCTCCACAGCTTCCTATCTAGTATGTCCCCAGTAAGTCACATTTTCTATGTCCTCTCTTTCCAATACTTCTTATGTCTACTTCTACATCTTTTAAATCCATCCATAGCCAGCCTCTCACACCTCCGCACTAGAGCATCCGTACATCTTCTTATCACATACCCGAACCATCTCAATCTCACTTCCTGCATCTTGTCTTCCACCGAAGTCACTCCCACCTTGTCTCGGATATCCTCATTTGTAATCCTATCTCTCCTAGTAAACCCACACATCCATCGTAACATCCTCATATCCCCCACCTTCATCATATGAATGTGAGAGTTCTAAACTGATGAACACTCCGCCCTATAGAACATAGATAGCCTAACTACCACTTTGTAGAACAATAGAATATAGTTTGTGAGACAATTATTAAAGGGGTTCAGGCTCATATATTTTGGTGATGGGGCAAGGCAGCCAGGACTTAAAAGTCAATACACATCGACTATCAGCTCATTGTATTTACAAAGGGCTCATCATCAGTTAAGTGGAATCACAAGTTCGAACAATGACGAAATACCTATGGATAATTATAATACCAATGAAGCTCAGTACTTGGAAGAAAATTCTGAAATTGATGAAGCAACTTGGAAAGAAATAGAGCTTAAAAAACTCCATGGTCCAGAAATAATGGGGAAATACCTAACATGAACTAAACCACATAAACATCTCGCTCTTATGTTTTGAATAAGGTAATCTAAAGAGTGATTCAAAATTGATACTCAAATCCCCTCCAGATTCTATGTTCAACAAAATGGGAAATTTGTCAATAGCTGGCATTTGCCTGAACTGAAGGGTCTACAACCCATTCTTGAGAAATAGAAGTACAAAGTGATAGCTTGTAAGATTATGAAAGAATAAATGATAACAGTGTGATTGCACGATAAATCATAGACAATGATATGATTCAGTGAGAAGTCATATTAACTACAAGGTTTCTTCAGAAAGCAGGAGTTTACAAGGAACTGAACTTACAAGAATTGATAAAGATACTTGCATCCAACTATTCTTATTTTGGTTAAAACTCCTTGTATGTTAACTGATTACCAACATATGAGATCCATCTCTCCAAATTTTATTGACACATTTTCAGAATGACTCACCATTTAATTGCTGAATTTTCCAGATTCCTTGGAAACCCTAAAAAAAATACTTGCATAACAAAAAACGATCAAGTTCTGATAGCTCCATATAACCCCAAAATGAATCATGGCATTGCAAGTGCCACATCCATCCCTATCATCAATATTGACCAACAAATAGAAGTTAACTGAACATAACTGGATTTATCGCAATTAAAAACTGTGATATATGGTCCCATCCAGACTGTCAGTGGCCAGTAAATGGCTCCCTTATCTCACCATTATGATTTAACTCCTCCAAACTTCCATTCCCCCATTTTTCAAACAAATTTTTCCAAGACTAAGATCCATAGTATACTGCAGGTGCAGAACAAGATTCATTGATTATAGTTGATAATCGATATTACTTCATAATAGTATGCATGCTTTACTGTTTTTTTCAATTGCTCCTCTTTTGGATCATCTGTCTATAGCTTCTTTAGCCTCACTTTGAGAAGCAATAATCAATAAGTTTATTTATGAAATTTAAAATTATCTCTTTTGAAGAAAATCCATTCTCATTCCGGTTTTCAATCCCAAAATCTTGTTCTACACGTTCAATATGCTATGCATCTCAGTTGTTCTAGTGAATTTTGTTCGAAAAAATGTGAGAATGGAGCTTGGAGAAGCTTTACACCGGTTTTAGTGGCAAGATATGGGAGGATTAGGCCATTTTCTAGCCACTGCCAGCGGGGCAGGAGGGTTTTAAAGGAGCGTATATTAAAAACTGCAATATATAGCTCTGTTATGGATTTAACGCTCGCTAGCAGGGATAGTCCAGATGGAGCTATATATCGCAGCTTTTAACTCCGATAAATCCAGTTATATCCAGTACAGTTTCGACATCCCATTTTCGTGATTTAATTAGTTATTTGTATCATTTTAGTTCCAAACACTAGGATTATTTTAGTTCCGAACTCTAGGAGATAGCCTAGAACCTAAACTGGTTTTCAATGAATATCACTAAATATGCAACGGACTGTATCATCACCATAGAGCTAGTGAGAAATAGGCATTTCATCCTCCAAATCCACCACCCAACAAATCTGTCTTCGTCATTCATGAGAGGCCCAGTCAAAACATTCATTGCTTAGGTTAAAACACATGGAGAGGGTGTCAACCATCTAGATTCTTTAAACCAGCTTTGGGGAATCCATTGATCATAAGAAAGAAGAAAGACAAAGAACTGTTAAGAAAACCATCTAAATGCCAAGCTATAAACTTCAAGAAAAAATCATTTTTATAGTTGATATATCTAATGGATTAAGGGTTATTCAGTAATCACATGGGAATAGAAGTTATGATTAACCTACACCATGTTTCTACTAATAATGTGGAAACTATTGCTTCTCAAACTGAAGCTAAAGAAGCACCAATCTTTAAGTTGAAACTTGTAGGAGTGTCTGGGTGCATTTGTATATAAGGTTCGAGTACAGCCCATGTACTTTTGTGATACAATACAAAGTTAGCAATTTCAAAAAAAAAATTAAACCACAATGGAAATAAAGTGAAGCTTTAATACTACACTGTTGAAGCCCAAAATTGATTGATTAGATACAAGCTATACTTGCTCGGATACAACCACACTAACCTTCAAATACTGTTCTTATACTCTTATCAATATTTGAAAGTCACCACCTTTTCTCAAACATAATTTCTAAAGGTTTTATCGTTGAGTATAGCAATGGAAAAAATAGTTCTTCACTCTAGTAATGACCTCATCTAGTCGAGAATCTCTAGTGAGATAAAATAGAAAAGCTTTTACTCACTTTACAGAAAAGTCTAATAGCCATTTTTCCACAGAACGAGTGATTAATTCATCTTCAGAATTATATGGTGCCACGTGCCTGTTAAGTATGGTTTAATTCTCCTCTAGGACCCCTGAAAACTCTGATACTACTGAATACAAAAGTTAGCCAGAATTTCAAAATGATAATGTATCAGAATGTGAAAGCATGTCTCATCCATTGTTTATGTATTTATTTATAGATACAACCTTGTCTTATTTTACCTAGATTACTAATCTCAGTGATTGTGGGATTTCACTGGGTATGTTGTTCTTATTGTACTAATCTTAGTGATCATAGATACCACTCTTCTTTTTAAAAAATGAAAATTATGGATGCCACTCTTATAAAAGTTGCTTATTTACGTTATGATTCGTTAGTCATCAAATTATTAGCAATCAGTTGTCTGATAAACCAAAACATTTTAAGAGTTACATGACTTTCTACCACTTTACCATGACACATACTGGCCGCCATTAGCAACAGCTGGATCGCAAAAGCTCAATTGGCCAAAGATAAAGCACAATTAAGGAAAAGTTATTGGTACTATTTTCCCACAGCAACTTCCGTGTTTCCTTACCTTTTCTTTTTTTTAAAAAGGTTGGAGGAATGGCAGGTCTATTTAAAAGGATCCAAGGGCGTGATCTAATGATCAATGAAATGAGATGACGACTACAAGAGATCAGGTTAAAATCCTACCAAGGCAGAAACCGCTAGGTGATTGATTTTTTCCCCATCCAGGCAGATTTACCTGGTACATATGATGGGGGTAGCGGGTAAAAAATCGAGATGCAGCATGAGCTAATAGGGACAACACTGGTTAGAATGAAAAGAATAACTAAAGCTGATTTTTCAACTCTTATATTGTATAAGTATACAAGCTCATAATCAAGCTCAAGCACGAAATTTCATCATCAAAGGTCACCCTTTATTAAAATTTAATCCAAATTAAGCAAATTTGACAACAATTAACAGAACAGACTAGTAACCCTAAATCTTAATTGCCAAGCAGACAAGAATAAATCTCCCTCATTAGCATAAAAACAAAATGATAATATTAAAAGGGCAGCTGATTAAATTACCATACAACGCTTAAGAGGAAGAAGAAGAAGGAGAAGCAAGCATCTCCATCATTTTCTTGTCCCTCCTTTCCATTGCTACATCCCACACGTCATTCCCGATGTGCTTCGGCTGCAAACAATAACCCAAGAAAACGAATTGGGTGTCAAAATCTGCCGGAAAAAGAATGATAGCAAATACCCAAAAGGGAAAAAGATCAAATCTTGCATCTGGGTAAAAAGGGGATTACCCTGCCATGAGCAGCTTTGTGGATGAAATACTGAGCATTACCCATAACGCAAAGAAAACCAGCTATGATTCCTAGTGGAAGAACAGCTTCTAACCACCTCAAACTCATCTTCTTTTCGTTCCCTTTTTCTTCTCTCTCTCGTTGTTTTACCCTTTATACAGATTTGATTGATTTGCAGTAGCCAATTCTCCAGAATATGGATTCTGCCATTCCCTTTTTGTTCAATAATCCTCTAAACTATCACTGGTAAAACTGGGCCATAACTTGGGTCCAGGCCCATTTTGTATCTGCTTGATAGGCCTGGCCTGGCCTCTCTTTAATTAATGAAAAAAGGGGAATTTTCGTAACTAACCACTATAATAAATTGGGAAAAGGGTCAAAAATGCCCTTAAACTATGTGAAAGGAACAAAAATGCCCTCCGTTTATAGTTTGGCTCAAAAATGCCCTTACCGTCAATACTTTGGTTCAAAATTGCCCTTGGAGTCAATACTTTGGTCCAAAAATGCCCCTATAATTACTAAATGGGTCAAAAATGCCCTTTTCCAAATAAGTATATTATTTTTTCTTTTAAACACATTTTCTTCTTAATTAAAATATTATTAAAGAACCATGTTCTTGTTTTCTTTCTTTTAAAATCACTTTAACAAATAAAAATGTAGGAAATATATTTTTTTTCTTCTTAATGTCATCTTATCAATTAAAATAGAATAATTTCATGTACCCTTTCGACAGATAATATATGTCATATGTATAAGAT
>JAJOOS010008844.1:0-25573 GCA_029582725.1 Solanum chiquidenum
TCAGTTTTCATATATCTCAGTTATAGTATATGGGTATTCCCCATCTTTTCATTTTATCTATGATTTAGCTTCCGCATCAGTTTATTATCTTTAGTATGCTCATGATCATGCCAGCAGGGTTAGCTTGGGATCACTTGTGGTCCTAGGTCCCGTGTCCGCGTCTCGGGGGTAGTCTCGGGGCGTGATGCACGTCTTTATAGAGAAGCGAACTCTCAGCTAATGGGGTCGTCTCAAGGAGTTTGTGTTCATTTGATATAGTCACTTCTCACAAAATACAAACTCAAGATTTCACAAACAAAGATTTAAATTTCTGAAAATTCATAAGCTTACAAAGAAGAAGCCATCTTCAGGAAGAACACCGCTCATCTCAACAAAGGGACCTGATAGAGTACTGAAGAGTCTTTGTTGTATTTTGAGCTTTGTGTCTTATGTGCTTACATTGTAAATCTACTCCTAAGTTATAAAGGATGGTAGATCATTTGCTTGTCTAAGTATTTAATTTGAGTCGTATTAACTAGAGTTAGTTAGTCGAATCATCTAAGTTTTGGTCAAACCTTTTTACATCATTGTTTGATGTTCTCTTGGGTAAAGTTGCCTAGGAGTGTCAACTAGAGTTAGTTGATGTGTGGTGCAGCAGAGTTGCTGCTCGTTTATGTTCTTGTCTTGGAGATCGGAGTTGGTAGCTAGAGTTAGCCTTGTGGGGTTCTTAAAGTCTAGATCAACTAGAGTAAGTTGGTTTAGTGGGCAATAGGAGTATTGCTTAGGCTCAGTAAGTAATAGGTGTATTACTTAGTGTTGAGGTTAAGAGTTTAATCTCATTGGTGGTTGTAATCTGTGTTTCACTTTTGCTTGAGAAGATTAGTGAAAACAGCTGAAAATTCTGTGTGACAGGTCGTGATTTTACTCCCTTGAGCAAGGAAGTTTCCACGTAAAAATTATTGTGCCTGATTTACATTGTGTCATTTATTTTCCGCACTTTTACTTCAGTTACTGTTCTTGTAGAGTCAAGGGACCTGGTCCGTTGACTGATAGTGAACGCATACATTTCAACATAATTGGAGAGAGAGAGAGGGGGGACGAAATAATGAAATATAGAGAAAGAGAGAGAAAAGGGGCAAGAGAGGAAAGATGCGAATGAGAGGAGAAATGCTAAAGAAATATTCCTCACCAAAAAATTATTAATTTCTAAATCTCAAAATCAAAATTTCTTATCATGGACAAAAAAAATCATATATATCCCACCACAAACTTTAACAGTATTACTAAAAACTGGCTCCTCAAGTCCTCCTCATTGATTTAAATTAAAATTATCCAAATACCAAATACATTCATACAAAAATAATTAATGTGCGAGTAGTAATACTGGGTCCAATATATAAGGACACCATATTGATTTCATGATTTTTTTTATTGTTATTCTAGTTGTTTATATATATATATATATATATTTCACAGTTAAAAACATGATAATTGAATAATTTTCATGTATACTCTAAAAATGTGAATTTTAGTTCAAAAATGAAAAAAAATCAGTGTTTGAATAAACTAAAAAATAGATATATTGAACATAGAATAAATTTTAATTTAGTAGTTTTACTGTTGTATTTTCATTTAATGTATTGAAAAATAGCATATTTTGTCATTTTTTAAATATGACTTCTTCATTTCTTATTTCTTTTTTCGATTTACTTTGAAATGTTTTTTCTTGAGCCGATCCATGGTCTATCAAAAATAATATCTTTATCTCACAAGATAGCAGTTAAAACACATTCTATCTTTTTCAGACCTCACTTATGAAATTACATTGATATATTTTTTTTATATATATATATGTAACATTATGAAATGTATAGCTTGCATTTGATGTACTTTTGATATACTTTCATAATTTATGTTACTTTTAGCATATAGTTCAACAATATTATAATTTACTTCAATGATTAATTAAGTAAATGATCTATGTTGAGAGGGGAAAAAAGGAATTCAGTTAAATTATATATTTTATGTCTCCCACATTAAACAACTAGCACCAGTGGTCTAGTGGTAGAATAGTACCCTGCCACGGTACAGACCCGGGTTCAATTCTCGGCTGGTGCATCCAGAGCCATGACGACTAATGCACAAATTGTGAAGATGGGTCTTCATACATATCTGATTTAAGTGATGAAATGTTGTGTATCCGAGCTTTGTTTTTTTTATATAATAAATAATTCATCCATTGATCTAATTTGGCTCCGCCCTTGGCATTCATATAAATCTTAGCTTGGCTTCATAATTTTTTTTATGTATATTATAATTTATATATTGAATCTTTTAAACTTATTTGTGTGCCTACTTTCTTGTAGTTTGATTTTCTTTATTGAATTTCCTCGATTCCATCTGATTCCGTCCTTGACATTCACGTAAATTCTAGCTTGACTTCATAAAACTTTTTATGTACATTATAATTTATAGAGAGAAGTATTAGAATCACCTCTAAACTTGACGCAAATTATTAATTTTATCCCCGAACTATTGATAGCCTTAAAAACATTCCTAAACTTAGCGCAAATTATTGTTTCATCCTCGAACTATTAACAACCTTAAAAATACTCCTCTACTTGACTAACTAAACTTAGATATACCCCTAATACACTCCCGATATGCAACATGACATAGCAAGTGGTCTCAAACTCTTGTAGGAGCATGAAGTTCTTAAAAATCAAGAGAAGTGTTGAAAACACCTTAAAATTTGACGAGAATTAGGGGTGTATTTCGCTAATTTTACAAGATCGGGGGTGTATTTAACTTCAATTAGTCAAGTAAAGGGGTGTTTTTAAGGCTATCAATAGTTCGGGGATGAAACTAATAATTTGCGCTAAGTTTAGGGGTGTTTTTTATACTTCTCTCTAATTTATATGTTGAATATTTTTTTAACTTATTTGTGTGCCTATGTTTTTGTAGTTTGATTTCCTTTACTGAAACCCCTCGATCCTATCTGATTTCGCCATTGACATTCACGTAATCCTAGCTTGGCTTCGTAAAACTTTTTATGTATATTACAATTCATGTTGTGGTAACAAGATAAATCTTAAGTAAAGCGTTGCTTATCAAGATTGTATGTATTTATTTCTATATTTGAATATGAGATCTTAAATGAAGGATGAAGGAATCTTTTACATCTCATCACAATGTATAAGATGATCTAGTCTTGGTAACGAAACGACCTATAAGATGACTCCAAGGTAAATCAAGATTTTATTTATTCCTAGATTTGAACATGATATCTGAAATGAAGGATGAAAAAATCATATACATTTCATCACAACGTATAAGACAATCTTGTCTAAGTAACAAAACGACCTATAGGTAAAGCGTTGTTGTCACTCCTCGAGCCTACACCCTGAACGTAATTGGCACTCGAGAATTATTGTTGGTCCCAAGCAAATCCTTGTCCTGACTCAACTCTCAGCGGAAGACTTATTCAACAATAAAAGAACCTCAAATATAACTCAACTCATAAAGACATCATTACTAAAATTAGTTTAGCTCAATATAGTCTGAAATGTTCAATAACATAACTCTTCAACTCAAGTCTTAAAACATTTAACAAAAGAAATGGAAAAGACTCCTCAAAACACTACTATCTATGGAGCCTCTAATGACAATGATGGAAGTCGGGACAAGACCCATGACATCCTAACAAAACTGAAAAGTAAATGGGAATCCTCCGAAAGCAAAGAGGCTCACCAAAGTAACTTTGAAACTGCAAGTGGTATCAACGGTGCGCATGTTGATGACCCTGAACTCCTGTATCTGCATCATGAAAGATGCATGCCAAATAGAGTCAGTACATGGAATGCACGAGCATGCAAGGGGAACTCTAAAGCACAGACATAAGCTTGAAATGATAAAAAGGAAGAGCATACTCACCTCATCTCAACTCAACTAAAAGGATAATCAAACTCAGAAATACTCAACTCAGTTCAATATAAAAGCAACAATAAAGATGCATTATAAAGAAAGCCTTTAAAACAATAGATAATAACTCAGATGTATTTAAAAATACAGTAATAATTCTTTTACTCTTATTTGGGAGATTCTCTAACCTACAACCATCACTATGAGCTATGTGATAATACAACGCCTCGCCCACACTGTCAAAACTACCTTGACGGAGTATAAGACATCCTCAACTAAGTGAATCCACTAAGCTATGCTTAAAAAGTAATAAGGAATCTTCTAAAAAGTATGCTCCTTTTTACCCATGTTGGCATACATGGTTTATGAGGACTTTGAGTTGTTTGAACTCGTCCCCATATCGGTGCTCAATACTACTCCCAATAATATAGCTCATGCTCATATGTTTAAAAATATTTCCTCATCCTTAAACTTTGAGATTTATTACACAAAAGAGTCTCTTAAAAGAGATAATGTTCAAAAACTCCTCATGAACTCATTTGGAAATCAAGGTTTCTTTCTCATTTTAAATGTAAAATATTTACTCCTGGGAATACTTAGTTCCCATATATTCATTTTGAAAAATAAAACTCAACTCTCCTCATCCTCATACTCAAGCACTCAAGTCTTAAATCAAGTTTTAAAAGTTTGTAAAAGACTTCACAAAGTTGACTCGAAAGGTTCTCTCAAACCTGACTCTTAATCTTTTCTTGAATTTGAAATGCGAATTCAAGAATTTGTGATTTGGATATACAGATTTCTCAATGATTAGATGTAGTTTGAATAGTTATAATCAGGAAGAGAGCGATGATACATTTTAAAAGAACTTAGAGGGAACACACGACGGAAAAACGGACGGGGGCAACCGACCCTGACACACTGAGTGGCGTGGGGCGCCAACTCTTAAACTACAAAGCACCATCTCCGGTGCACTGCTGGCGCGGCGTGCCACCTCCCCCCCCCTCGATGCATCGATGACGCGCCACCCTAGGCCCTGCCCAAAAAACCTGACAAATTTCCTCTTCGATTTTAGCCCTAATTAACCTAGAATCGATTGATTTCTCCCAAACTCTCTTAGTTTAGTATACCCAACATAAGTAAACAAAAATATACTAAAAAATAACTCTCAAACTCATAAAATCCACCTCAAGAACTCATCAAATCCTATTATTAAAGATTTAAGAATGAAACTTCAAGAAACTCATCAAGAACCTCAATACAGGGATTGCCATTGACAAAATTAACTCAAGAAACTCATGATTGGCGTGAGGGTGAACGAACCCCATCACTATGAAAGCTTACATACCTCGCAAGGAGCAAATCCTGGATGAAATTCTTCAAAGATCTCAAGAACCTTGAACGAACACTTGTACTTCTCATTTTTCTCGTCTTGAACTTCTCTCTAAAACCCTAAGCGTGGTTAAGATTGTGAAAACTGATCTCGATCAGTTTAGACCCCTATTTGGGTGAAAAACGCTTAAAGCTAATGGGTAAGGAAATGACCAAAATACCCCTCCTTAATTCAAATGAATTTCCTAAATCGGACAGGCTGAACTTAAACAGGCATATCTCTCTTATCCAAACTCGGAATTTAGCAAACTCGATAGCGTTGGAAAGATGATTTAAAGATCTTTCATTTGATATCTCATGGGCCACCTAAATCATCCTTTTCTAAAAGTTATGGTTGTTTGAAGTTGATCCAAAACTCACATTTTAAGAATAACTTGCGCAAATCTCAAATTAGCTCTTTCGAAATTAGTTCTTTCTAAATTTTGCTCTTTCTAAGACCGAGGTTGTCACTCCCCGAGCCTATGCCCTGGACGTAATTGGTACTCAAGAATCATGGATGGCCTCAAGCGAACCCTTGACCTGGCTCAATTCTCAGTGGAAGACTCACTCAACATTAGATGAACTCAAAAGTTAAAAATTTCTCAAAAGTCTCAAAATTGATAACTTATAATATTTTAAATAAAACATTCACTGGCCAAAAGAGGCAACTCAAGTCTTAAACATCAACACTGGAAAGGAAAAGACTCATCAACTACTACTGTCTATCTATGAAGCCTCTAATAACTATGATGGAAGTCGGGACAAGACCCATGACATCCTAACAAAACTGAAAGATATAAATGGAATCCTCCGGAAGCAAGGAGCCTCACCAAAGCTAACTTGAACTGCAAGTGGTATCAACGAAACGCTTGTTGATGACCCTGGTTACCTTTATCTGATGCAGGACAAATGACGTCAGTACATGGAATGTACGAGCATGCAAGGGGAACTCTAAAACATAAACATAAGCTTGAACTTGATAAAAATGAAGAACATAATCACCTCGTCTCAACTCAACTCAATTCAATATAAAAGCAACAATGAAAATGCATTATAAAGAAAGCTTTCAAAATAGTAGATAATAACTCAGATGTATTTAAAAATACAATAATAACTTTTTTACTCTTATTTGAGAGATTTTCTAACTGTCAACCATCACTATGAGCTATGTGATGATACAACATCTCGCCCACGCTGCCAAAATTGTCCTATACATTGCCGGAGTATAAGACATCCTCAACTAAGTGGATCCACTAAGCTTTGCTTAAAAAGCAATAAGGAATCATCTAAAAAATATGACCCTTTCTACCCACGTTGGCATACATGGTTTATAAGGACTTTGAGTTGTCTGCATTCGTCCCCATATCGGTGCTTAATACTACTCCCAATAATATATCTCATGCTCATATGTTTAAAAACATTTCCTCATCCTCAAACTTTGAGATTATTACTTAAAAGGTTCTCTTAAAAGAGATAGTGCTCAAAAACTCCTCATGAACTTATTTGGAAATCAAAGTCTCTTCTCATTTTAAATGTAAAGACATTTACTCTTGTGATTACTTAGTTCCCATATATTCATTTTGAAAAATGAAACTCAACTCTCCTTATCCTTATACTCAAGTACTCAAGTCGTAAAACAAGTTTGTAAAAGACTTCTCAAAAAGACTTGAAAGACTATCTCAAACTTGACTCTTAATATTTTCTTGAATTTGAAATGTGAATTCAAGAGTTATAATTCATGATATAAAGGATCTCTTGATGATTAGATGCAGTTTAGAATCGTTATAATCAGAAAGAGAGTGAAGATACTTTTTAAAAGAACTCAGATGGGATGACCGATGGAAAAAGACGGGGGCAGGCGACCCTGGAGCGGGGCGCCAACCCCTAAACTACAGAGCACCATTTATGGCGCACTGCTATCGTAGCGCGCCACCCCCCCGGCGCATCGGTGGCATGTCTCCCCAGGCCCCGCCTAGAAAACTCGACGAATTTTCCACTTTGATTTCTGACCCTAATTTACCTAGAATCGAGTGGTTTCTTCCAAATTTCCTTAGATTCATTTACCCAACACAAATTCATGAAAATATACTCGAAATTCCTCAAGAACAATGCTCATAAACGAGATCCTCACCTCAAAAACTCAACAAAACCCCATTATCAAAGAATGAAGCACAAAACCCACCCCAAGAACTCAAATCATTCAACCTCAAGAACGAAATTACGGATGAAAATCACATGATTGGTGTGTGAGTGAACAAACCCAACACTATGACAACTTACATACCTCGAAAGGATTGAATCCTTGGGGAAACTCCTCAACGATCGCAAGAATCTTGAACGAACGCTTGAACTTCTCCCTTTTATCCTCTTAAACTTATCTCTAAAACCCTAAGCACATTTAGGAATTGTGAAAACTGATCTAAGTCAGTTTAGACCCCTAAAGTATTACTAAAAATGTTTAAAGCTAATGGGGTAAGGAAAAGACCAAATTATCCCTCTTTAATTTAGATGAATTTTCCTTAATCAGACATGCTGAATTCAAATGGGCATATCTCCCTCATTCGAACTCGGTGGCGTTGGAAAGAGGACCCAAAGACCTTTTATTTGATACCTTATGGGCCACCTAACCCATCATGTACTAAAAGTTATGGTCGTTTGAAATTGACCCAAAACTCACAACTTAAGCATAACTTGGACAAATCTCAAATTGGCTCTTTTCAATTTAGTTCTTTCTAAAAGTAGTTGTTTCAGAGACCGATGTGTTACAGAGGTGTTATAGTTGTTTATTAAAAGTTGTATTCATTCCTAGATTTGAATTTGAGATCTCAAATAATGAATGAAAAGACCTTATACATCTTATCACAATGCATAAGATCCATTTAAGGAAAATTGTTCCTCATCAAAATTTTATCAATTTTGAAGGCACAAAATCAAAATTTCTTATTCGTGACGAAAAAAATTATATACATCCCACCACAAGTCGAAATTTCTTTCACTCTCTATTTATCTTTCAATATTGCTTTGAAATGTTTTTCCTTAAGCCGACGGTTTTTTTGAAACGACTTTTTTACCTCCAAAAATAAGGATAAATCTACGTACACGTTACCTTTCTCGATGTTAGACTCTACTTATAAAATTACATTAGTCTATTGCATTTGTAACTTTATGAAAAGCTTGCATTTGATGTACTTTAATAATTTACGTTACTTTTAGCATATAGTTCAACAATATTATAATTTACTTCAATGATTAATCAAGTAAATCATCTATGTTGAGAGGAAAAAAAAAGAATTCAGTTATAATTATAATTTTTATGCCTCCTACATTAAACAACTAGCACCAGTGGTCTAGTGGTAGAATAGTACCATACCACAGTACAAACCCAGGTTCAATTCCCGACTGGTGCATTTCAGAATTGTGAAGTTGGGTCTTCATAGATGTCTGATATAAAATATGAAATCTAGTGCATTTTTTGTTATTTCATCACGGTTAAGTACGATCCATACTAGTATAAAGGGTTGATGAGTCCGATATTTGAACTCATTTAGGGCTTTTTAAATATAGATTTAGTGTCCTCAAATGCTTATTTTGCGCCAATAACTGATGTTAAATCCTTGATTTTCAGGAATATGGATTGAGGAACAAACCAAGGACACTAACAGGCAAAAAGGAACAAAACATGCTGAAGAAATGAAGATGGGCGAGCTCGAGGATCGCCAAGAGCACTCGACGTGTCGCCAAGTGGCCCATTAGACCGCCTAAAGTTCTAGTGTGCTAGGCTCTGAAGGAAAGAACCAAGTTGGCGATGAAAATAAGCAGTCGGCGGATCGCCGAGTGATTCCGCGAAGCCAAGATAGATCGCCTAAAGTTACAAACCTTGAGGATACTGAATGCCAAGGCAGAAGGGCGATGTAAGAGACCAAAGGGCGGCTCGCCGAGTGGTTCGGTGAGCCCGACTTACTTCGTCGAATGAGATTTCGTAGCTTATTTTTGGCGACTATAAATATATTTTTGAACATTTAGTTTAGTATCAAATACTCTTTAGAACAATTTGTTTTATCAAGTTTGGAGATTTCTGAGATAGTTTTTCCTTAGCTTTGAAGGATTGAAGAAATTCACTTTTGAGAAATTGGAAGTGGGTATTTGAGATTCATCAATTTGGACCATTGTAAAGACGAAATCACTCTTACCCAGTTGATGGATAATCAATTTGGTAACTTTTTTTACCTTTTTATAATGTCTAGCTAAAACCCCAATTATTGGTGTGTGATTATGGGCGGATTTAGCTTATGGGTATTGGTAATTGTTAGTTTAAATGCTATTTAAAAGTGAGTTCAATCATAAATTGTGGTTTAACCTAAGAATTGTAGTTGCAAATGCAGTTCTATGTTTATGTTCTTAGCTTTCTCGAGAGAGAGGTTTTTGAACTAAGGTTTTTGATTGATGGTTTGTGGGTATTGGGTTGACCTAAGTTCAGCTCGAGAGAGGGAATCCTTAACCCAATCCCACACATTCAGCTCGAGAGAGTGAATGGATTAAGGTGTGGGCTGCTCTTATTTTGCGTGCTTGTTGATGTTCGAGAGA
Organism: Solanum chiquidenum; assembly: GCA_029582725.1. Classification (NCBI taxonomy): domain Eukaryota; kingdom Viridiplantae; phylum Streptophyta; class Magnoliopsida; order Solanales; family Solanaceae; genus Solanum; species Solanum chiquidenum. Next base: position 9,853 of record JAJOOS010008844.1, read on the forward strand.
AATCACTTGATTCTGGGTAAATTGTTCGAGAGAAAATTTATCTCCACTATAGCCTAGCCTACTTACTAATATCTATCTATTTACTAATAGTTGCAATTACCCATATGTCTATATTGCCTATAATCGATCACATCCCAAGAACCCGTCTTATAATCGATCACATCCCAAGAACCCGTCTCATTATTATTAATTCGTATTGTTTGTGACTGTTTGTAGTTGATAATCAAAACCAAAACCCATATTTGATATTCCTGTCACCCCTTGATTTGAATGATGTCTTTATTCGATAATTTTTATTCCTATGATTGATTTGATCGCATTTATAATTCCCAACTGAATCTGAAACACGTACCACTCCTAGTGGGATTCGACCCAACTCATTTAGTTGGCTTTTATTCTGATTTACGATCGTTGAACACCTAGAATTGAATGAGGTGTGCATGAAATGTTAAATTAAAATGGCGCCACTGCCGGGGAGTGGTGTTGTTTGAAATTATTTTGGTGAAGTTGAATTGTGTTATTGTTAGTCATAGTTGAATCTACTTATTTTTAGTTTTGGTTTTTGTGTTGCTTGTTAAAACAGAGGAAATGATCGTCAACGGAAGCAATGGTAGCCAAGTAGGCCACCAAGATGACATCGGAAATCTCAATGATGTCAATAAACCGAATGTCAATGACCTAAGTCTAGTGAATGGAGTTAGGGCCATTCATTTGCCTCCAGTTGAAGGGAACGTTGTGTTCCACATTACAAGCACCATGTTGCAGCTCTTACAACTGAAGGGTTTGTTTGGTGGGCTGGCTCATGAGGATCCCCATGAGCATATCAGGAATTTTGTTGATGTTTGTGGACCGTTCTCCTTTAAGAACATATCTCAAGAGTCGGTTCGGTTGAGGTTGTTCCCATTTTCTCTAATGGGAGAAACATGTAAGTGGTTGACTGAGTTGCCATAAGATTCTATCACTTCGTGGGAAGAGCTTGTCACCGCATTCCAAGTGTGATTTCTCCCTATTTCGAAGATGATGACACTTAGGGACACTATCCAAAGCTTCAAGCGTTTGAAGGGTGAGCCAATCCATGAGACTTGGCTAAGATTTAAAAATTTGATGCTACAATGCCCAACTCATGGATTGCCCGATAATGTTTTGTTGCAGTACTTTTACAGAAGTCTTGATTCGGTGAACAAGGGAGTCGCTGATCAACTTTCTACGGGAGGTTTAATGCAACAACCTTATGTAATAGCAGCCCAACTCCTTGACGGTATGACCAAGATAAATCGGGCATGGTACACTCGCGAAGATCAGGTTGCTCCTATCACTTTTAAATTGACAAAGGAGCATCTTGAGAAAGATCAAGAGAGGGACCAAAACATGGCAAAAATGATGACCCAACTTGATATTTTAGCCAAAAATGTCATGGGTGTTGGTGCTAGGAGTGTCAATGTTGTGGGTGTTGGTTGTGTAAACCCTGACAAGGCCAAGTTTGAAGCGATGTACAATGAGGAAGTGAACTTCCTAGCCATCCAAGGAGGAGGTTATCGTGCAAACTACCCAAGGTCGGGTGGTAACCAAGGTTGGAACAGAGATAAGGGATGGAGAGACCGTGATAGAGAGTGGCGTGATTGTAATGCCACGTGGAAGGAAATAGATGGGGAAAAGGATAGGTATGTTCTTCCCCACGAGCGTCGAAAGCCCAAAGATTCTGAGGGTGGCCGTACTGAGGATATGCTCTCACGTAGTCTCAACAAGGTTGAAGGGTCCGATAAGGTTTTGAAGGAAATGAAGGAAGATGTATCGACTCTCAACCAGATGGTGACCTCTCATTCCATCTCTATTAGACAGTTGGAGACCCAAATGAGTGAGATTTCTTCGCATCTTAACCCCAGACAACAAGAGGGGTTTCCTAGTGATACTATGGCAAACCCTAAGAATGAAGTTTGAGTGGGTACTTGCGTCGTGCCACGACGTTAACTAAGGCGCTTCTTAGGAGGCAACCTAAGTTTTTATTACTTTATTTGTGTTTTAGAAATAACGTGTGTTGATTATGCAGGTTGAAGTGTGGAATGTGTGTAAAAATTATAGGTTGGCGAGCCAAGAGTCCAGTCGGTGACTCACCAAAGAGGTCGGTGAGCCCGACTTGGACATCCGTTGGACTCAAGAAAATATAAGGACGGAGTCTGTAAAACTTAGCGGGCCCATGGATAAGTCGGTGACTCGCCGAACTGATCGGTGAGCCCGACTTTGTCCGCCATTAGGACCCCCAAATTAACTGGAGGCCCTGTAAAACTAGGTGAGGTAGTACCCACTCGGCGTGTCGCCGAGTGGTTCGGCGAGGTCGACTAACATCGCCGAAAGGCCGCGAACTGGATGGTTTTTGAAGGCCAAAGGTTTAAAATTTCAAACTCTTTCATATTCCTTTATTTTTAACCTCATACAATCACACCCACACTTTACTTTTTCTATATTCTTGTATTTTTTTCGCTTGTTGCTCTTTGATCTCGTGTTCAGAGCTGGAATTCATTGCCACCTAGCGTTACAAACTCATAATCGGCATTAAAGGTTGGTTTTCCAAACCCCAAACTCTTAATTAGCGATTAAATTCAAATGCAAGTGTTTAAATGTTATTGATGTGTGTTGGGCCTCTCTAAAATCATAAATTGTATGCTTGTTGTGCCTTTCATATTCTCGTAATTGTGCTAAATTGCCTAATTGGTTGATTTCTCAAATTTTGTGCTCTAAAGTTGATCATAAATTGTTGGGTTGTGCTTTTTTGTTGTTGGGTCTAGTAGGGTGAAGTCTGAGTAACACAAATTGTGCTAAATAACGTGTTTTCCCCAATGATGGAGCGTTTGACGTCATTCTTAAGGAAAAAGTCATCAAATGACCAATTTTGACCAAACCGGGGGAAGTCTGAGTACCCTGGTGGTATGGGTCTAATGGGTCTGGGTTTAATTGAAAAAGTGTGTTGTTTGATTTTGTTGTTGGGGGCTGCGGGCTTAATTTTGGGAAATGAGGTGAAAAGTGGCACGTCGAGCAGTTATGTGAGCTGGGTCGAGCTCGCCAAATCACTCGGTGGTTCGCCAAAGTCTCCATTGATTGTTTTTAATTTCGTGTTTTGGTTGAGTTTGCGTCTGTAACTTTCGGCGGGAAGACTGAGCTCGCCGAGTGCACTCGGCAACTCACCGAAAGTATCCCTTGATCGCCCTTTATGTGCCCCTAACCCCTAAAACATACTGTAACTTTCGACAGGCTAGTCTGAGCTCACCGAGTGATGTCGGTGATGTGCTGAATTTCCCTGCCTATCGCCGATGTGTTATTCTTCTGGGCATTTTTCAGGCCAATCCTTTCGGCGAGCCCAATTTGGCTCGCCAAAGTGACTCGGCGACTCACTGATCGGTTCGATGAGTCTTTCTGCAACTTGTTTCTGAAATTTTTCTTGAGTTATTTCTAACTATTTCTGATGTGTTTTGCAGATATGGCTAGACCAAAAGTGGCAGGATGAGACATGCCGCTCCGCAAGAGGGCAAATGAAATCACTATAAATAAGGATGCAACTGCATCCAAGGCAAAGGCCACAAAACTTCCTACCACAGGTGGAAAGGGCAAAGGAAAAGGAAAGGCACCGGCTCCTGAGTCACCGGAGGTTAGCTCCGACAGTGAGAAAGTGTATGCCACTCACCTCACTACTTCTGAGAGTGAGGGTGAGCACCAAGACCCTCAGGATGTCATCTCTGAACCTGATGACGATTAGTTGTTATTGGCTCGGAGAGCTGAAATGCGCTTCAAGAGGATGCATGATCCGTTTAGGATCCGGGTACCCCAGGCGAACCCTTGGCCTAGCTTACTTACTCAGTGGAAGACTTAAACATAAGAAATAATCTCAAACAAGAAACTTATGAATTAAACTTAGAATGTCTTTAAGGAAACATTCAAACTAGCCAAAATGGCTACTCAAGTCTCATAGAAAAACATCTGAAATACAAAACTAAAGGACTATAAATACTCGTCTATGAAGCCTCTAAAATAAAGAGGGATGTCGGGACAAGACCCCCGATCATCCTAACAACTGAAATACTAGAAAGCAATGTAAAAAAGAGTCCTCTGGAAAGCAAAGAGGCTCACCAACCGACTCTGAGTGCTCAACTGGATCAACGAGGCGCTGGATGCTGATCCTGGTTACCCGTGTCTACATCATAAAACTATGCAGGCCAAATGGCATCAGTACATTGAATGTACGAGTATGCGAAGGGAATACTAAAACATAACGTAAGCTTGAAAAGAATTTGAAAGGAACACTTACATTAGCTTTACTCAACTCATGAATAACTTAACTAAATATAAAGCAACAACACATGCAATAAATGGAAAGCTTTTAAAACAATAGAAAGCAACCCAGTTTGTTAAATAAATGCAATAACAACTCAACTTACTCATATAATAAAGTAATACAATAATGAGAGACTTTCTCTAACCGATAACCACCACTATAAGCCTAAGTGGTGATACAACGTCTTGCCCATGCTGCCAGAACTATCCTATACTTTATCGTCATATAGAACGCCTTAACTAAGTGGATCCACTAGTCTATGCTAAAAAGCACGTAAGGAATCATCTAAAAAGTATGATCCTTTACTACCCATGATGGCTACATGGTTTATGAAGACTTGAGTTATTATGAACTCGCATCCCCATATCAATGCTCAATACTACTCCCAAAATATACTTAGCTCATATGTTTTTAAAACAAAATTTATTTCTTTGGTTTGAGATAATTACTCAAAACTTAGCTTAAAAGCTCTCTTGGAAATTGATGTTTCCCTTCTTGCTCAAATGTGAAAACATTTTTAAGTCTTGGGAATACTTAGTTCCCGCATAATCTTTGAGGAAATAAACTTTACTCTTACTCTTTCCTCAACTCAAAGCTTAAGTCTTAAAACAAAGTTAAAACGTTTGTGAAAGACTTTTAAAATACTTTATGAACTTCTCTTGACTTGATTCTTAACTTCTAGAATTGACTCTTAACTTTCCTTGAATTTGAATTTATGGATTCAAGGATTGTGATTTGTGATAGGAAGGATCTCATGATGTTTATGAGTGTTTTTAGATAGTTAAACATGAGAAACGATCAAGAAATCACTGTCAGGAAACTAGTCTGCAACGCGGAGATGTATTTAAATATTTGGTCAAGAAAATAATTTTTGAGACAGAACAGTCCGTGACCGCTCCGCGATGCGAGGAAAATTTTCCCATCCTGAGGAACAGGTCTGCGACGCGAACCTGGTGCCTAGATTCCCCCGACTTTTCCTTCTTCATTTTTCCAACCCCGAATCGCCTAAACTCGACTACTTTTCTCAAATTCTCTTTAGATTCAGATACCTAGTAAATGTAAACTCAAAACAACTCCAAAACTCGACCCTATAATCTGAAGAACTCCTCAATTCATCCCAATTCAAGAACGAAAATAAATTCAAGAACACATATCAAGAACATCAAACTTTCAACCTTTTGTAGGACGAATTTCACTGAACTAAACATGATTGGTGCGTGGGTGAACGAACCCAATGCTGTGAAAGTCTCACATACCTCGTAGGTTTCACCCCTTGACGAAATCCACAAGCGATTCTTGAAGAACTTGACGATTCTTGCTCCTTCTCCTCTTTTCTTTTCTCTCAAAACCCTAACTTAGTTTTCAAAAGCTTAAACTGACCAAGTTCAGTTTAGACCCCAATTAAACTCCTAAAAATGAATTAAAGTAATTTAATAAGGAAAAGACCAAACTACCCTTCAAAAATCCGGAATACACTTTCCTTATTTGAACAACCTAACTTCCAATGGGCATATCTCACTCATACGAACTCATAATTGCGCAAACTCAGCGGCGTTGGAAAGATAATTCTAAGATATTTCCTACGATATCTATAAGCACACCTAACTCATCCTGATCTAGGAGTTATGATCGTTTGAAGTTGACTAAAAACCCAAACTTAATATAACTTAACAAATTTCCTAATTTTTTCATTCTTTCCTAAAATGACTATTTCCTATTCTAACTCTTTCTAATTCTTTCAATTAGCGAGATGTTACAGTCTGAGAGTTTTACACTGTCTACGGAGCTCTAGTGCCACAAGAGAAGATGAAGACTGCCATATTCAAGCCGGTAGATTCTGTGGTTGTTAGGGGAGAGAAAGTAAAGTGTGATAGTGATGATATCAATGCAATTCTGGAGGGTACAGAGAATATTTTAGATGACTATTAGTACTTGACCAAGACAAAATCATTGGAGACTATGAAAAAGTGGTTAGCCCCTTTGTTATCTGACGGTACTCCTCGGTGGATCGAGGCCATATCGCCCATAGAAAAGAGACCTCAATGTAGTAACGAGGTACTGGTTTGTCTTCATCAACAGTTCTATAATGCCTTCCCAGAATGAACTATCCTCCGCCACACGAAGGCAGCCTGTCTTGGGTCCATCATTGTAGGGAAGCACATAAATTTAGGCATGACTATTGCACAAGAGATGTCCATGAGGGCCAAGAAGCGTCAAACCTCTCTCCCTTTTCTGGTGTTGATCACCGAATTGTGCAGACGATCCCGAGTACCTCACGATGAGACAAAAGGACATGGAAGTAATTCCCACCTCCTCTACCGATATCCGGCGTATTGAGGCCGAGTACTTGAAGGATGAGGCTAAGAAGAAGAAGGCAGCCCCGGTGTGTTCTTCCCCGGCTGTGGACATTGAGACGCTACATGTAGAGGCAGCATTGCCTACTCAGGCCCCTGGCCTTCATGTATATCTAATATTTCTCCTTCCATCACTCTGAGTTCTTCCACTGCCCCATATCTCCTAGGTCTGCTGCTAGAGCCACTGTCTCTCGACCTCCACTCACCCCGGCTGCGATACTATGGATGGGGTATTAGCCCATTATGTCGATAGGCGTGCCTCCAGGATTGAGGCTACAATCCCTGGGATGATTGAGAGGGCCCTCACTGCTGTTGTGGCACCTCTTAGTGTGTCTATTGATTCCCTTGCGGCAAGGATAACGGCATGTGAGAGAGGCTAGGGGGCCACTGATGAGGTGATGGTCCTAAATGCCACAATTGCTGAACTGATGAAGGATGTGAACCATCTGAAGTTTACAAATATGTCGATGATTTTTAGGACTGTGGAGATCCCCGATATGCCAGCTAACTCAGATGTGCCTCCGGCTACCACCGTAGATGAGGTTCGAGTTGATGAGGTGGCTGCTGCCGAGTCCGAGGCTGAGACTAATGAATAGCAGCTCAGTGTCAATGAGGAGACTACATATGAAAACCTTACAAAGGTTGAGGAGGCCATGGTGCATTTAGCCGTGCATATTTCATTAGCAGTGGAGGTGTCAAAATGGGCTGGCCCAACCCAACCTAACCCAACCCTAACGGGATCGAGAGTTAAATGGGTTGGGATGGGCTGGCCCTTTTAATTAAAGGGCCTATAAAATAGCAACCCAATCCAACCCTAAGTGGGCCATGGGTTGGGACGGGTTGGCCCTTCAACAAAAAAACGAACAATATTTTCCTCTAAGAAATGATATGAACGTTGATGTTCGATGAACACGACATCAATACATACATAAATTCATTCATGAATTACACATACTTCAGTGAATATTTACAAAATAAATACATAATAGCCAAGATACAACATTCATAAGATTCATCCGAGTAAAAAAAATTACATGATCACTATTTTCATAAACAAGACAATAAAGAAGAAGTGAAAAATTAGGCATAAAAATGAAAGTAAAAAAGGTCAAAGATTCATAGTAATAATGGAGTAATGAACTTGGGCTAATAAGAAAATTTAGTGTGCTAATGACCCTAAAATGTAAAACATATGTAAAAAATATAGTCTTGATTTTATATTGATATTTTAAAAATATTTATTGACAATATCTTAACAAGTAAAACACTACTTAAAGTATATATAATAAATATTTTTAAAAATTACAGCCCGCGGGCTGACCTCTGAGGCTTGCGGGTTGGGTTTACGAGGCCAGTGGGCCAAATGAGGCTAGGCTAAAAAGCCTCATTCCTAAATGTGCTGAAAAAATTTAGCCCAACCCCATTTAATTCAAGGGTTGGGTTGGGCCGGTCTAGCCCATTTTGACAGCTCTAATTAGCAGATATGTCCATGACGGACTCTAGTGGAGCCAGTGTTTCTATTACATCGGGCACTGATGCCCAGGATTAGAGTGTTAGACCAGGCAGTGATACCCCAATAGATGGAGCGACTGTGTAGACAGGACTTTTCTTTACCCCTCTCTGTCATTTCAATTGATTTTTTATTAGTTTTGTTGCATTTAATGACAACTGTTTTTCGTTTATGGTGGGGTGAGGTATTTCCATACCTACCTCTTGTGACTATATTTTGTATATATTGGGTTTTTTTGTTTTAAATTGTGTCTTGATTCTATATTATGGATGTTTGAGCTTGGGCTCCGTGTTTTGAATGGAAATGGAAATGGTTTTTGTCCAATTTTGTAAATTTTGCCACCTCTTGTTGTGTTTGATTGTGGTTGTTCTTGTGCAAATTTGAGTATTGGTTATGATCAATACCGATGACTTGAATAGTGCTCTCAATCGAACAAAAATGAATACGCAGCTATGATGAGGCCAAATGAAGTTGCATAGACAATATGTGGACTTTTTGCATCTTATTGTGACTAGTCGATTATCGAATGGAGTCTCTTGTGATGAACATTGCATACTAGCGAAAGAGTGGAGTCTCGTTTGATATTGGTGCTAATTCCTTGTGTGATGAGCTTACCATGAACCTTGTGTGATAACACCTAGAATTTACCCCGTTAGTCCGATTAACTAAGTGATGCAAGCTGTTGAAATGATCTTAGGCAACAATTTTGAAAAGCGAAATAATTTGACAATATACATCTTTTGTGGTCAACCTTGTGAGATGTGTGAACCTTGCTTGAACCTCCTTTGAGCCTTATCATTTTCTTGGAATAAACTTGAGCAATTGAGACCCATCTTTATCCATTCACCCATAATCCTCATGAAGTGTGGTTTGTGTGAATAGTCAACTTAGGCCAAAAGCCTAAGTTGGGGTGTGGTGAAAAGAGAAGGTGAATCAAGAATGTGAAAGTTCCCCCTTCTAGCAATGGACTTGAAAAAGATGGAACCCCTTCATATATAAAAAATGAGAAAGAAAAGAAGAAACCAAAAGAAAAAGAATGAAAAAGTTGTGAAAGTTGCAAAAGAAATGGGGTGTCCAGTATTCCATTGGAAGTTGAATAATAGGGTGAATTTTGAGCATGAGTAAAAATATTGAAGAAAGGGAAGAAAAGTGATGTTCATACCACATTTCATGAAGATAGCAGCAACTGAGCCTAAATAACTATACATTTACACTCAGCCCCGTTACAAGCCTTGAAAAGACCTTTTTTATCTTGAGTGAGCTGAAACGAATGTTGATTGGAAAATAAGGGCAAACATATAGGTGAAGTTGCGCATTTGTTTATCTTTGTGAGTGTGAAAGTTGTATGTGATTCCAGAACTATAAATTGTTGAAGAATTGTGTGTGAATATGAAATCATCTTTGTTGTGAGGGCATTTGAGTACCTTTGTTGAGCTTGAATTTTCATTTGAAGCAAGTATTGTGAATTTGAGAATCTTTGATAATGGTGAGTCACAACTTGAATCTTTGAGTGCACAATTGATCCTTGCATGAGTAAGTTGAGTCTTTTGTAGCACTGTTTGAGACATCCTTTTTGAACTGCTGAACTTGAGTTTTACTTTAGGACAAACAAAAGTTTAATTTGGGGGTGTTGATAAGTTCGAGATATGGACTTATTTAGGGCTTTGTTTATATAGATTTAGTGTCTTCAAATGCTTATTTTGTGCCAATAATTGATGTTAAATCCTTGATTTTCATGAATATGGATTGAGGAACAAAGTAAGGACAGTAATAGGTAAAAAGGAACAAACAGGCTGAAGAAATAAAGATGGGCGGACCTTAGGATCGCCAAAAGCACTCGATGTGTCGCAGAGCGACCCATCAGACCGCCTAAAGTTCCAGTGTGCCAGACCATGAAGGTAAGAACTAAGTTGGCGATGAAAAGGAGCAGTTGGCGGAGTGCCGAGTGATTCCGCGAAGCAAAGAGAGATCGCCCAAAGTTACAGACCTTGAGGATGTTGAATGTCAAGGTAGAAATGGGTTTTGTAGGTTTTGTGAGTTTTCTGGTTCTTCACTAAGGAAAATGAAGGGAAAATGAAGAAAAGTCGAAGATGATATATATAAAGTTCCACCGACCTAGGGGACCCACCTCACCTGCCTGTTTGCGCAGTCTTGCAAAAATGTGAATATCTCTCCATTCTGAAGTTGTATGAACAAACAGGTTGATGCGTTGGAAACTAGATTCATAGACCTTCGATTTCATAGGACGTGGGAACCATAATTCTTAATAGATTGGGAGAAAACGTCTGAGACATTTGACCCAAATTTCAGACAAATCTTTAAAAAGGAATTTACGATAACTTTCGCCAACTTTTATTTTGCCACTTACCTAACTTCAAAACTTGAGATACAACACTTGAATACTTAAAATATCACATAACACATCATTCTTAATTTATGGCCCACCCTCCTGGTCTTTCCACGAAGATACGAGTCAATTTATACGTTTCGAAAAGTCGGGGTGTTACATAAATACTCTTTAGAATAATTTTTTTATCAGGTTTGGAGACTTCTGAGATAGTTTTTCCTTAGCTTTGAAGGATTGAAGAAATTCACTTTTGCGAAATTGGAAGTGGGTCTTTGAGATTCATCAATTTGGACCATTGTAAAGACAAAATCACTCTTACCCAGTTGATGGATAATCAATTTGGTAACTGTTTTTACCTTTTATAATATCAAGCTAAAACCCTAATTCTTGGGGTGTGATTATGGGTTGATTTAGCATATGGATACTGCTAATTATTAATTTAAATCTTTGTTCCCTTCGCAAGTGACATGAAAGCCGGGTAGGCGCTTTAAGAAGGTGCCAGTTGACTTTCCTTTTTCTCGAAAGGGTGCCCATTGGAATATCATTGTGGTTTAACCTAAGAGTTGTAGTTGCAAATGTAGTTCTATGTTTGTGTTCTTGGATTACTCGAGAGAGAGGTTTTTGATTGATGGCCTGTGGCTATTGGGTTGACTTGGGTTCAGCTCGAGAGAGTGAATCCTAAACCCAATCCCACATATTCAGCTTGAGGGAGTGAATGGGTTAAGGTGTGGGCTTCTCTTATTTTGCATGCTTGTTGATGTTCGAGAGAAATCACTTGATTCGGGGTAAATTGTTCGAGAGAAAATTTACCTCCACTATAGCCTATCCTACTCACTAATATCTAGCTATTTACTAATAGTTGCAATTACCTATATGTCTATATTGTCTATAATCGATCACATCTCAAGAACCCATCTCATTATTGTTAATTCGTATTGTCTGTGACTGTTTGTAGTTGATAATCAAAACCAAAACCCCCATTTGACATTCGTGTCACCCCATAATTTGAATGATGACTTTATTCAATAATTTTTATTCCTATGATTGATTTGACCGCATTTATACTTTCCAACTGAATCTAAAACACGTACCACTCCCTGTGGAATTCGAGCCCAACTCATTTAGTTGGATTTTATACTGATTTATGATCGTTGAATACCTAGATATTGCCGAGTCTAAGGCTGAGACTGATGAGGAGCAACTTAGTGTCAATGAGGAGCTTACATTTGAAGGCCTTACAGAGGTTGAGGAGGCCATGGTGCATTCAATTGTTCAGATTTCATTAGCAGATACGTCCATGACAGGCTCTAGTAGAGCCAATATTGCTATTACATCTGGCAGTGATGCCAGGATCAGAGTGTTATACCGGGCACTGATTCCCCGACAGATGGAGCGACTGTGTAGACAAGACTTTTCTTTACCTCCCCTTCTGTCATTTTTATTGATTTTCTATTAGTTTTGGTGCATTTGAGGACAACTGCATTTTGTTTGTGGTGGGGTGAGGTATTTCCATACCTACCTCTTGTGACTATATTTTGTATATATTGGGTTTTTGTGTTTTAAATTGTGTCTTGATTCTATCTTGTGGATGTTTGAGCTTGTGGCTTCGTGTTTTGAATGGAAATGGAAATGGTTTTTGTCCAATTTTGCCACCTCTTATTGTGTTTGATTGTGGTTGTTCTTGTGAAAATTTGAGTATCGGTTATGATCAATATTGATGGCTTCAATATTGCTCTTAATCGAACAAAAATGAATGCGCGGCTACGATGAGGCCAAATGAAGTTGCATAGACAATATGTGGACTTTTTGCATCTCATTGTGACTAGTCGATTATCGAATGGAGTCTCTTGTAATGAACATTGCACACTAGCAAAAGTGTGGAGTCTCGTTTGATATTGGTGACAATGCCTTGTGTGATGAATTTACCGTGAACCTTGTGTGATGATACCTAGAATTTGCTCCATTGGTCCGGTTAACTAAGTGATGCAGGATCTTGAAATGATCTTAGGCAACAATTTTGAAGAGCGAAACAATTTGACAATATACATCTTTTGTGGTCAACCTTGTGAGATGTGTGAACCTTGCTTAAACCTCCTTTGAGCCTTATCATTTTCTTGGAAGAAACTTGAGCAATTGAGACATCTCTTTATCCATTCACCCATAATCCTCATGAAATGTGGTTTGTGTGAATAGTCAACTTAGGCCAAAAGCCTAAGTTGGGGGTGTGGTGAAAAGAGAAGGTGAATCAAGAATGTGAAAGTTCCCCCTTCTAGCAATAGACTTGAAAAAGATGGAACCGCTCCATATATAAAAAAAATGAGAAAGAAAAAAAGAAAGCAAAAGAAAAATAATGAAAAAGTTGTAAAAGTTGCAAAAGAAATGAGGTGTCCGATATTCCATTGGAAGTTGAATAATGGGGTAAATTTTGAGCATGAGCAAAAATGTTGAAGAAAGGGAAGAAAAGTGATGTTCACACCACATTTCATGAAGATAGCAGCAACTGAGCCTAAATAACTATACCTTTAGACTCAGCCCCGTTACAGGCCTTGAAAATACCTTTTTGATCTTGAGTGAGCTGAAACAAATGTTGATTGGAAAATAAGGGCAAACATATAGGTGAAGTCACACATTTGTTCATCTTTGTGAGTGTGAGAGTTGTATGTGATTTCGGAATTATAAATTATTGAAGAATTGTGTGTGAATATGAAATCATCTTTGTTGTGAGGGCATTTGAGTACCTTTGTTGAGCTTGAATTTTCATTTGAAGCAAGTATTGTGAAGTTGAGAATCTTTGATAATGGGGAGTCGCAACTTGAATCTTTGAGTGCACAATTGATCCTTGCATGAGTAAGTTGAGTCTTGTTGTGTGCATTCATGATTGAGTCTTTTGTAGCACTGTTTGAGACATCCTTTTTGAACTGCTGAACTTGAGTTTTACTTGAGGACAAGCAAAAGTTTAATTTGGGGGTGTTGATGAGTCCGAGATATGGACTCATTTAGGGCTTTGTTTATATAGATTTAGTGTCCTCAAATGCTTATTTTGTGCCAATAATTGATGTTAAATCCTTGATTTTCATGAATATGGATTGAGGAACAAAGCAAGGACAGCAATAGGCAAAAAGGAACAAAACAGGCTGAAGAAATAAAGATGGGCGAGTCTGAGGATCGCCAAAAGTACTCGGCGGGTCGCACAGTGACCCATCAGACCGCCTAAAGTTCTAGTGTGCCAGACCCTGAAGGAAAGAAGAAAGTTGGCAATGAAAAAGAGCAGTCGGCGGAGTGCCGAGTGATTCCGTGAAGCCAAGAGAGATCGCCCAAAGTTATAGACCTTGAGGATGCTGAATGCCAAGGCAGAAGGGCAATGGAAGAGACCAAAGGGCGATGGAAGAGACCAAAGGGAGGCTCGCCGAGTGGTTCGGCGAGCCTGACTTACTTCGCCGAATGAGCTTTCGTAGCTTATTTTCGGAGACTATAAATACATTTTGAACATTTAGTTTAGTTTCAAATACTTTTTAGAACAATTTTTTTTATCAATCTTGGACACTTCTGATATAGTTTTTCCTTAGCTTTGAAGTATTGAAGAAATTCACTTTTGAGAAAATTGGAAGTGGGTCTTTGAGATTTACCTATTTGGACAATTGTAAAGACAAAATCACTCTTACCCAGTTGATGGATAATCAATTTGGTAATTATTTTTACCTTTTTTTAATATCAAGCTAAAACCCTAATTCGTGGGGTGTGATTATGTGATTATGGATTGATATAACTTATGGATACTGCTAATTGTTAGTTTAAATCTTTGTTCCCTTCGCAAGTGACCTGAAAGCCGGGCAGACGCTTTAAGAAGGTGCCAATTGACTTTCTTTTTTCTTGAAAGGGTGCCCATTGGAATATCATTGTGGTTTAACCTAAGAATTGTAGTTGCAAATGCAGTTCTATGTTTGTGTTCTTGGCTTACTTGAGAGAGAGGTTTTAGAACTATGGTTTTTTTATTGATGGTTTGTGGGTATTGGGTTGACCTGGGTTCAGCTCGAGAGAGTGAATCCTAAACCCAATCCCACACATTCAGCTCAAGGAAGTGAATGGATTAAGGTGTGGGCTGCTCTTATTTTGCATGCTTGTTGATGTTTGATATATCGTGAATTTACGGTATTTCTAATACATTTCACTTACAAGTTGTGTGTGTCTAGGGCCTTTTCATATTGATTTTTATGTGTTTTTATCATAATATTTGCATGAAAGATGTTCAGGCGCGGAATTAAAGAGACAACTGAAAGAAATTTAGAAAAGGGCATCTACGGAGGTGATCTACGGACCGTAGGTCCATTGACGCTCCGTAGATGGTGGTCGTAGATCAGCAGCCAAGGCATGGAGGCAAATCAAGGAAATCTGACCAAGTGTGGAACCACGGTGGCCATTGACGGTCCATAGATGGATCTACGGACCGTACTGTTGTTCTGTATATGGATATTGCGAGGGTTCCAGTGCCTGATCTTGAAGATTCCAAGTGTAGAGCTATGGAGGGGGATTGACGGACCGTAGATCGATCTACGGTCCGTACTGCAGTTCCGTCGCTTGCTTCAGAGAAGCTGATTTTTGGACGCTGAAATATTTTCCAAGTCCTGGTTGACTGAAGGGACTCACGGACCGTAGATCCATTGACGGTGCGTGAGTCAGTCTCGTGGATTGAAGACGCGTGCCTGAATGAAACTTTCCTTATTTTGTTTCCCTTTTAATTTAGGACTTGTTTTCTATAAATAGGGCATGTAAACCTCGTTTTTGGGGGTTGAACATTATTGTTCTATTCTAGTTCTTGACTTGGGAGATTAACTTGCAACTTTAACAATTATTAATTTCCTAAGTTCGTTTCGAAGATTTTGGGTGTTGAAATTTTGGGTTTATTATTCTTCTTACGTAAGTTCATAATTCTTTCATCTAAAACCATGAATTGTGTTCATATGATTATGGGTAACTAAACTTCACAACTAGGGTTGTGGGAACCATGATCAATTAACAAAGTATGAATAGTAAATAACAATTCTTGAATAGTGTAGTGCATGCATTGATAATTCTTTCGTTTAAAAGTCTTTTTAGCGGTTGCAAACGTTAGAACTCGCCTTGTTGCTACTTGCCGGATCAAGGAGGTAATCAACAAGAAAAGAATTATCAACATAGATTTAGTGTGA
>JAJOOS010008845.1:0-25416 GCA_029582725.1 Solanum chiquidenum
GGATTGGCTGAATCAAAAGACTTGGATTGCCAAATTTTATTCGAATTAGGTCCATTTAAATTATAACCTTTTGTTTATTAAATAGCCATAATTTATAGAATTAAAAATAATTATTTTGCAAAACTAGTTTAGTTGATAAAGTTAGTCAATCTTAAAATTAAATTAATATAAATTAGTAACTCCTTAATTAATTAAGCTTTCTAATTTTAAACAATGTACGAAAAATATCTATTGCAACAAAAGAAATTATATTTGAACAAAAAATAGACTCAATTCTTAAGAACGACACTTATTTAAAAAAATGAGAAAGTAAGTAGTAATATAATATATTTAATTTTGTAAGAAATAACATTTATGAAATAAATTCATCAGGTAAAAATAAATACTTAAAAATCTTTTCTATTCCTATAAAAAATTTCATAACATATATATTTTATTATTATTGTTGTTGTTGTTATTATTATTATTATTATTATTATTATTATAGTCAAATGTGGAGAGCCAAAATTGGGTGTTAACAGTCATTATAAGTTACTTCTATATTCTCATTTTGGTATTTTATGCTTGATCACCATAAGATAAATATATTGTCTAATCTTAAAATCGGGAGAGGAGGGATTAGATAGACCAGAGAATATAGAGAGCTCGGTCCACCCATTAGATTGAGGTGAGTAGTGTTCAGGAGTGATGCCCAAACGAATACCTTGCTTGATTACGAAATAGGATGAAATATAAATTCTCGCCAATTAGTCTATTTATCCCCCGCTCAACGATGTAGTTAGATAGCTAACTGGAGTAGGCGACGAGAGATATACAGATTGACTCATATAATTAACCCTATAAATCAATAACTTGACAATTGAAATTATTTCTAAGACGATAATATGACACATGATATTCAATATATGCTGCAACCCTGGAATTGTCTCTTACTTGCTTGAAACATAATATTAAATTCATTCACAATTGGTTACTTTTAGTTAGTGCATAATTAGTATTAGTTAACAATCATCACAATCTCTTAAACGGTTACTTGTACTTTTATTTGTAGAATTTAGTGTTAAATATAAATTATTCATATGTCCCTTAGGAATGATAACTCATTTCTTAAAGAATCTATATTACTTGCGCAACCACGTACACTTGCGTGTATATTGGGGAGCAACAAGTTTTTGGCGCCGCTGCCGGGGACTTAGAAATTGATTTATATTCAATCTTCTTAAGTCTACAATTAAAATATTCAAGTATTAATTACTTGATATTAGCTTGTTTATTGCAGCACTTGACTTTCAGGTCTGGCTCGAAAAGGATAACTTGTTGAACCTTACAACGAACCCGAAAGAGTTTTACACCAGCACAGGAAAATGGCAAATCAAGAACGACATGGAGAATTAGGGTTAGGTCTTTCGGGAAATATTGATGATGATAATCAAGACAATTTGAATAACCCGGAATACGTGAATAACCAAAGGAACTCGAATAACCAAGAGAACTTGAATAACCAAGGAGTACCCCCTGTCGTACCCGCTAGACCAGTCCGTGATGTGGCAGTCCCACTCACTGCCTATGTGGCATCTAGTATTAGAAAACCTCCACTGAGGGGTAGATTTGTACTAAAACAGGGCATGGTACAACTTCTCCATTCTAATGGGCAATTCACTGGTCTCCCTCACGAGGATCCCCAAATCCATCTTAGGAATTTTATAGAGATCACTGATACATACATCCCAACTGGAGTCTCATTGGACTATGTGAGGGTGACGTTGTTTCCATACTCATTGTTAGGAGCCGCAAAGCATTGGTTAGATACTGAACCACCAAACTCCATCACTACCTGGGATTACCTAGCAAGAAAGTTCTTGAGTAGATTCTTTCCATCCAAGAAAACCGCACGGTTGAGGAGTGAGATATTATGCTTTAGGAAAAAATCAAGGGGAGGACATGTACCAAGCATGGGCATGTTTCAAACAAATGTTGAATGCTTGCCTACACCACATGCAAACTAATGAGGTACTTGCTCACACTTTCTTTGAGGGTTTAGATTACAATGCTCGTGTGCTTCTTAATAGTGCAGCAGGTGGACAGGCCCTGACTAAAACATGTGAAGAGTTGTTCAATTTACTCGATAGACTCTCCGAAAGGAACCCATGATATGAGGGGGATATGCCTAGAACCACAACACAAAAAGCTGCGGGAATCTTAGATGTAGATCAAGCTACTGCCATAAGTGCCAAATTAGATGCAATGCAACATAACATGACCTTACATTTTAAACAAATGGATCTAAACCATGCACCGGTAAACATTGTACAACAGGCAGCCAATTGGTGTGAGGTATGTGGTAGTAGTGGAGCTTATGAAACTGAGCAATGTGAGGCAAACCCGGATTCCATAAACTATGTGGGTAATGCGCAAAGGGGTGGAATTCAGCAAAATTATGGTAACACTTACAACCCCAGTTGGAGGAACCATCATAAATTCTCATGGGGTGGAAACCAAAACCAAAATCAGGTGCAAAGGGCCTAACCAATATCGTTCTCAAGGGGCTGGGCAACAATACCAAAATCCTAATCAAGGAGCAAATCTTAGTGCACAAAAGGGGGGGGGGGTGACCAATGAAGAGCTACTCCAAAAGCTCATGACTGAAATAGGGAACAAATTAAATGATAGAATAGATAAGCAAGATGAGAACATCAGAAACATCCAAATGTCCCAAATGAGTTTAGAGAAACAAGTTGCGCAGGTAGCGAATTCTTTGAACTTGCGTCCCCAAGGTGGATTGCCCGGTGATACTGAACCCAACCCAAAGCAATTACATGCACTAAGTACTAGAAGTAGGTTGCAATTAGAGGAACTAGCTCCAATGAAGAGAGATACTAAGGCAAGTACCAAAGAAAATAAAGTGGAAGAGGTCGTAAAAAGCTCCAATGTTGAGGTACCCGTTCCTCAAAAGAAATTACCACCTCCATTTCCACAAAGGCTCAAATAACAGAATGAAGATGAATTCCTCGGTAAGTTTCTCTCTCTCCTTAAATAGGTTCACATTAATCTGCCTTTGGTTGATATTTTACAGGGTATCCCAAAGTATGCTAAATACGTGAAGGACATCGTGGCTAGAAATATGAGGCTCACGGAGTATGAAACTGTAGCACTTACTGAGGAGTGAAGCTCTAGGAATCAAAACAGACTACCCAAAAAGTTAAAAGATCTGGGTAGTTTTACTATGTAGATTACAATTGGGCAAAGTGTTCATCCCTGCAGATTGTGTGATTTAGGAGCAAGTATAAATCTGATACCCTTATCATTGTATCTAAAGCTTGGGTTGGGTAGTCCAAAAAGAACCATTGTTATTCTCCAACTCGCTGATAGATCCATTGCTAGGCCTGAAGGGGTGGAAGAAGATGTGTTAGTTCAAGTAGGTTCATTGATTTTTCCTGTATATTTTGTGGTCTTAGATTTTGAACCTGATTCTGAAGTTCCATTTATTTTGGGACGTCTGTTCTTGGCCACGGGTAGGGCATTGATTGATGTGGCAGTTGGTCAACTAACTATAAGGGAACATGATAAGGTTGAGGTATTCGATGTTTACCGCGCTTTAAAATTGCCTTCTATCTATGAAGAGTTGTCTGCTATTACTGTGGTTGATCAAATAGTAGAATCACAAGTAGTTGTGCCTGAAGATCCCTTAGAGAGAGTGTTAATAGGTCATGAGCTGAAAGGAGATACGGAAGCTCAAGAGATATAAACATGTTTGAATCTAGCACTAGTTGACACTCGTAAGCCTCAAGCGGAGTCATTAGATCATGAGTTAGGGCCCCCACCAAAACCATCGATAGAAGAAGCTCCCAAGATGGAACTAAACTCTGCCGGCTCACCTAAGGTATGCTTATTTGGGTACTAATGAAACTTTGCATGTTATACTTTCTGCAGAGTTGTCTGAATTACAGGTTGATGCGACATTGAGGATCTTAAAGCGGATGAACAAAGAAATTGGATGGCAGATGGCTGATATTCATGGGATTAGTCCAGCGTTATGTATGCACAAAATTTACATGGAAGAGAATCACAAACCGAGGGCACAACATCAACGTCGGCTAAATCCTTTGATGAAAGAAGTGGTGAGAAAGAAAGTTATAAAGTGGCTAGATGCTGGAATTATGTACCCGATCTCTGATAGTAAGTGGGTAAGTCCGGTACAATGTGTTCCTAAGAAGGGAGGTATGACAGTGGTAAGGAACGAAAAAAATGAGTTGATTCCTAATAGAACAGTGACCGGGTGGAGAATTTGTATGGATTACCGGAAACTAAATGATGCTACCCGGAAAGATCACTACCCCTTTCCTTTCATTGATCAGATGCTTGACCGACTAGCAGGGCAAGAGTACTATTGTTTCTTAGATGGGTATTTCGGCTACAACCAGATCTTAATTACCCCCGAGGATCACGAAAAGACCACGTTCACTTGTCCTTATGGTACCTATGCTTTCAAACGCATGCCCTTCGGACTTTGCAATGCACCAGAAACTTTTCAAAGGTGTATGATGTCCATTTTTCATGATATGGTGGAAGACTTTGTAGAGGTGTTAATGGATGATTTCTCTGTATTTGGGAAGTCTTTTGAGGTATGTATCCGAAATCTTGATAAAGTACTTGCTAGATGTGAGGACACTAACTTAGTTCTAAACTGGGAAAAGTGTCATTTTTTGGTTAGAGAGGGGATAGTGTTGGGACATAAGGTGTCTAAGGCTGGTTTAGAGGTTGATAAGGCTAAGATAGAAGTTATTGAAAAATTACCCCCTCCCATTTCCATAAAAGGGGTGCGTAGTTTTCTTGGTCATGCAGGCTTTTATCGACGATTCATCAAAGATTTTTCCAAGATTTCAAGACCTATGCAGTCTTTAGGAGAAGGAGGTGAAGTTTGACTTTGATGCGATGTGTTTGAAAGCCTTTGAGATGTTGAAGAGGAACTTAATTGAGGCTCCCATCTTATTTGCTCCTGATTGGGAATTACCATTTGAACTCATGTGTGATGCCAGCGACGTAGCAGTGGGTGCAGTGTTGTGAAAAAGAAAGAATAAAGTGTTCCACTCGATCTATTATGCAAGCAAGACCCTTGACTCTACACAAGCTAATTACACAGTGACTGAGAAGGAGATGATGTCTCTAGTGTTCATCTTCGACAAGTTCAGATCGTATTTGGTAGGTACTAAAGTGATTGTTTTTATTGACCATGCAACTATTAGGTACCTATTCAACAAGAATGATGCTAAACCAAGACTGATTCGATGGATGTTTCTTCTGCAAGAATTTGAACTTGAGATCAAAGATAGGAAAGGTACTGAAAATCAGATAGCCGATCACTTATCCAGGTTGGAAGATTTTTCCCATGTGAATGAAGGTGAGCAAATCCAGGAAGAATTTCCGAATGAACAATTGATGGCATTATATATCTCTCAAGTGCCATGGTATGAAAACATTATGAATTTGATGGTAAGTGTAGATTATCCTCCGGGTGCAACCACCTAACAAAAGAAAAAGCTCAATCATGATGCTTAGTTCTATATATGGGATGAACCATTCTTGTTCAAGCAAGATGTGGACCGGGTAGTGCAAAGATGCATTCCGGAGTCTGAGGTTCACAAAATGCTCAAAAGTTGTCATGCTAGCCCATATGGAGGTCATCATGGAGGAGAGCGCACTGCTCATAAGGTACTATAATCTGGTTTCTTTTGGCCCTCGTTATTTTAAGATTCTATTGCTTTTGTGAAGGGTTATGATAAATGCCAAAGGTTGGGTACTAGTTCAAGAAGACATGAGATGCCGCTAAGTAACATTTTGGAGGTGGAAATCTTTGATATGTGGGGTATCGACTTCATGGGTCCCTTCCCACAATCTAGTGGAAACCAATACATCCTTGTGGCTGTGGATTATGTGAGTAAATGGGTTGAGGCTGTCGCTCTTCCTTCAAATGATTCAAGGGACCTGGTGATAAAGTTCATCAAGAAGCACATCTTCACTCGCTTTGGCACTCCAAGAGAAATCATAAGTGATGGAGGTAAGCATTTCATTAACCATCTAGTTAAAAAATTTCTTGCTAAGTATGGTATTCGTCATAAAGTTGCTACAGCTTACCATCCTCAAACAAGTGGCCAATTAGAGGTTTCAAATAGAGAGGTGAAGCAAATTTTACAGAAAACCATTAATGTACAGAGGAAAAATTGGTCTGAAAAGTTAAGATGATGCGTTGTGGGCATATATGACTGCTTATAAGACACCAATACAGACTTCTCCCTATCACATAGTATTTGGTAAAGCATGTCATCTTCCGGCAGAATTAGAACATCAAGCTTATTGGGCAATTAAGAGGCTGAACTTGGACCCCGAGTTGGCCGGTAAAAAGAGAGTGAATCAGTTGCATGAACTTGAGGAGTTTAGGCTCCACGCTTATGAGAATTCCAAGCTTTACAAAGAAAAGACGAAGAGATGGCATAACAAGCACATAGTAGCTCGTACTTTCAATACAGGAGATAAGGTACTACTCTTTAACTCTAGACTAAGGTTATTCCTCAGAAAACTAAGGTCTAAATGGAGTGGTCCTTTCGAAGTAGTAAGAATGACACAACATGGGGCTGTTGAACTTAAAGGTGAGACTGGCCCTACATTCTTGGTAAATAGGCAAAGGGTGAAACACTACTTTAGTGTAGATTCGGATCGTGATCGGGAGGCTCTTGAGCTTAATGATGAATGATCCAAGCTGAGTCGGGTCGTGATGTTAAATCAAGCGCTACACGGGGGGAAACCCGTGAATAACATGTAATATATAGATAATCGTTTTTGAATTTTGAATTTTTTGTTTTAGAATAGTTTCAACTCTTAGAATTTAGGAATTACTTTTATTTATTAGTTTTAGCTAGATAGGATTTTTCTATATTTGTAACTTAGCGTGTAAAAAAAATAAAAATTCACTGAAGCCAGGCGCACTCGCTGGCGCGTCGCGCCTGGCTAT
Source organism: Solanum chiquidenum (assembly GCA_029582725.1). Taxonomy (NCBI): domain Eukaryota; kingdom Viridiplantae; phylum Streptophyta; class Magnoliopsida; order Solanales; family Solanaceae; genus Solanum; species Solanum chiquidenum. The sequence goes on from JAJOOS010008845.1 coordinate 7,007, forward strand.
AAGATTCAGAGAGCAAGTTGGTGCGCGCTGAGCGCCACACCGCGCCATGCTCCGCGATTTAGAGACAAAGTTGGGGAACGCTGAGTGACGCGTCACCCCTCCATCGCGCCACACTCTAATATTTTTTTTAATCCGAGGTTTTACCCGGATAAAACCTGACCCACTCCCCTTAAATCCCTAAAACTCCTAATTCATTCCCCATTCTCCTAAAATCCGCCCAACCCCCCAAATATACTCTCCAACTCTTCTTTTTCTTCCTCCATTACTATCCACCTTCCTCCATTACTCTCCACCTTCCTCCATTAACACCCACTCAAAACCTTTCCCTTTCCCAAAACCAACTCTCCTTTTTCCCACAAATCCTCCACCATCTTTCTTCTTTCTCCCTCAAATTTCGTTTTCTTGTTTTCTTCACCCATCACTTCCCAAACGACCCCCCCTCCTAATTTTTCTAAGTTTATTTTCTTTTCTTCATTTTTCTCTTCTCAACAGGTTACAATGGCTCCAAAAGCAAAGAATGTGGCTAGTTCTAAGCGGAGTATAAATGGGGAAGCATTTGGGTTTGGAAATGGGGAACCAGTCCATAAATTTGGGAAAAAGGCGATGGACCGGTATGGTTGGGAATGGTTTGAGTGTCAGCGCGAATCGAAATATATAGGCGACGAGTACGCCCATGAGGTAAGGTTGCAGTCTCAATTTCCTGTTATTTATCGGACTGTGCTTAAGTTGGGGCTGAGATTTATTTTTGATCATCCAGGAGATTGTAATTTATCTTTAGTTCGTGAGTTTTATGCAAATTGTCTCACTGAAATTAAGTATAAAATTGTTCCTATTAGAGGTAAGGATGTGAAGTTCAATGCTACGATACTAAATGAATTTTTGGGGACCCCAAATTGTGATCCTGATGACTTTAATATATTGAAGGATAAACCTCCTTATAGGGATATCCAACATACTTTATGTGGGGTAGAGTCCACAGCTAGGTGGGAGCGTAGCAAGGATACTGGGAGGCATAATACCCTCTATTTTGCTAATTTCAATCAAGTTTCTAGAGTGTGGTTAAAGATAGTGTGTAGTGTGCTACTACCCGCGAAACATCTGACAGAGGTAACAAGGGATAGGGTGGTGTTGGTTTATATGCTGATGAAAGAGATGCCCATTAATGTAGGGGCGGTTCTTAGACTGAACATGATGAAATTTAGGAATAATATGAGGTGGCGATTTTGCTATGGGGGTTTGATCACTCGGTTTCTGAGGGGCAGGGTATTGAGGAAGAGGTTGTGGACCTGACTATTGCTATTCACCCGGATCTGACGGGTAAGTTAGTTGTTGTGACTCGAACAAAGGCACTAGACACATCCCATGGACCTGTCTTGTCTGCCCAAAAGAGGCAAACCCGTGATGACAGTGTCATGGAAAGAATATTCGGTATGGCAGAGTTGCAGCTACGGATCGGAGGACACTCGGTTACAGATGAGGAGATGGAAAACCTGGCGGATCGCTACCCTTTGACCGAGAGTGCAGCGGTCTTATGCAGGACTGGTCCCGCATTCTTAGAGCCTCTAGATGATGACGAGGCTACTGCTGATGAGGCTATGGATGATGAGGAAGATGAGGCTGATGATGAGGAGGCAAATTCCTTGATGGTGTTCGATGGTGGTGACGACGAGGCCTAGAGGTCCGAGGGAGTATTCCTAACTCTATACTTTGCTTTAAAATGTGCACTGAGGACATTGCTTATCTTTAAAGTGTGGGGGTGGGGTAATATGTCTCTGATGTAGATAATTGTTTACTGCTTTATCGAGTCTAGTGGTGTTTACTGCTTTATCGAGTCTAGTGTTAGTTTTTAGTTAAATTTTTTATTTTTTTATTTTGGGTTCCCCAGCATTTGTTTTCGATACTTTTACTGAGGATTGTCCCTTTGAACCAACTAGGACTAGTTTATTGTTTTATTGAGTCTTAGAGTCGTCATATGAGTGACAGTTCCCAATGATGGATGGATGACGACCGTCTTAAGGTAAAATTAGCCACATAGAGGAGTAGGATTGAGAAACCAACCTTGGTCCTTTGAAACTATGTCCGAATAAGTTAGCCAAACGTCATGGATAGTCATAATTGAAAAAGTATAATAGAGTGTTAACCTTGTAACAAGCATGTGCTCCTAGTTTTGACTCAAAATAAAATAAAAATGGGCTAAATTATGTAGTGATACCGTAATGCAAGTTGAATGAGCATGTTAGTTGATATATCCTTATATGTGTCATGATGCCATTTGTGGTGAGAGTTGATTGGTTATTGCTTAACTTGATATCTAGAACTTGCCTTGTGTGTGTTGAATTAGTAGCTTGTATGACTTAGGGAATGTGATTGAGGCGTTTCTTTGAAATAGCCAATTCTTGACTCTACTTGTATGCCTACCATTGAAATTATCCCTAGTGAAGCCCCATTGAACCTTTAGCCTTGTTTATTGATAAGCCACATGATAAGCCGAAACATGTTTGTTTGATACCAAGTTCTTTTGATCCTAATAAGAGCCTTAATGCACTATGTTAAGAAAAGGGTTGAAAATTGTTGGTTGAGATAATAAAGGGTGAAATGCTACATTGTGTGGAAGAAAAAAAGAGGATAAATTAAAAAAATATATATTATGTTTTGGCCCTGGTCTTTAGTGAGAATGTGCTCCTCAACTCAATTAAGGGTGGCTATTTCAGAACTATGTTTGAAACATTGGCTCTGGTCCTATCAAGGATAATTTACACCTTACTCGGACCTTAAAATCTAGAGTGAGGATGGCTAGTGTGAAGGCAATAAAAAAACAAATTATAATAAATGGGCAAAGATGGAGCCACAAAATGGGGTAAATATTCATGAAGTGTGTACTAAGAGGAAAGAAAAATGAAGGAGATTGTTGGCAAGCTATTGACATGTGCATTAGGGAGGTGTAGTCACTAAAAATTATTCCCAAATATTCCCTTCCTTACCTTAAGCCGACATTACAACCAAATGAAAGTCCTCTTGATTCCTCGAGAAATATAATGCGAAAGTGAGAATACACTATTGGCAAACTTATGGTATGTTGAGAAAAGTAAGAATTTTTTTGTGAGAGTGAGTTGATTGTTTGAAAAATAGGCCTTGTTAATATTGTAATTGATTGAATGAAAGGCTTTACTAAACAAGAACAAGTGAGGGCATTCATGGCATGTGTAAGATTATCTAATTGACGTGTTTGTATGAGTTTACATTAGCCCGGAAAATAATAAAAGGGTCATTCTTTGAGTATGTGTTGTACTTGGTGTAAATGTTGTGAATTGTTGCATCCATTGTGAACTACAAGATCATGATTAAAAATGTTTGGTTGATTTTAAGGTGGGTTGATAAGTCCAAGGGTTGTGAAAAAGAGTTGATAGTCTAGCGATTGTTTGAGGACAAACAAAACTCTAAGTGTGGGGTGGTGATCTTAGGCATATTTATATGCCTAAGTTGTCAATATTTGCCCATGAATCAATTAGATTGAAGAATGATCTCTAGTCATTAGCTTAATTTTTGGTGTAACTTGTGATAATTGTGAACTTACACATATGATTAGTTGTTTCAGGAACTCTCAAGGAAATTGGAGTAAACTTAAAAGAAAAGATATGCAAAAGAAAATGAAAAGTGGCTAAGGATGAAGCCCCCAGGGCCTGGCGCACTGCTAGGCGCGAGGTGCCAAAGGACAACATTCAGAGAGGCCTCTCAGCGTGCTGAGAGGCGCGATGCGCCAAGGCCCAACATTCTGGGGCCTTTCTCAGGCGCGACACGCTATGGTGAAAACCTCAGAGATGAAGTTTGGGCGCGATGCTAGGTGCGACACGCCAGTGGGATCCCCACTTTTCCAGCTTAAAAGTGTTAAAAAAGGATTCCTAATTGTAATAGGCTTTGGCTCTAATGTTTCCTACCATTATAAATAGATCCTTAGGGCTCCATAATTAGGGTTCGACTTTTATTGGGTGTGCAAGAGCAAGTATTCAAGTTTGTAATAAGTTTTGATCTTTTAAATCTTCTATTTACTGGAAATCGCATGAACAATTGTATTTTGTGGTTTCTAATAGTATGAGTGGCTAAACTCCCTAGTTCTGGGGTTGTAGCTGCGAATGGATTGTTTATTATTAAAAGCTTTATGAATTGATTCTTGGTTGTCATTATAAGTTACTTCTATATTCTCATTTTGGTATTTTATGCTTGATCACCATAAGATAAATAAATTGTCTAATCTTAAAATCTAGAGAGGAGGGATTAGATAGACCAGAGAATATAGAGAGCTCGGTCCATCCATTAGATTGAGGTGATTAGTGTACAGGAGTGACGCCCAACCGAACACCTTGCTTGGTTACAAAATAGGATGAAATATAAATTCTCGCCTATTTATTTCTAAGACGATAATATGACACATGATATTCAGTATATGCTGCAACCCTGGAATTGTCTCTTACTTGCTTGAAACATAATATTAAAGTCATTCACAATTGGTTACTTTTAGTTAGTGCATAATTAGTATTAGTTAACAATCATCACAATCTCTCAAACGGTTACTTTTACTTTTATTTGTAGAATTAAGTATTAAATATAAATTGTTCATAAGTCCCTTGGGAACGATAACTCGTTTCTTAAATAAACTATATTACTTGCGCGATCACGTACACTTGCGTGTATATTGGGGAGAAACAAGCCTCCTGTGTTTCTTGGTTCTGAGAATGAGGATTCTTATGAGTTCATTCTGGATTGCTATGAGAGACTTCATAAACTGGGTATTGTTCATCAATATGGGGTTGAGTTTGTGTCTTTCCAACTTCAAGGTGAGGCTAAGCAGTAGTGGAGAGCTTATATGGAATGCAAATATTCTACTTTACCTCCACTTACTTGGACTCAATTTCATGCTCTGTTTCTCGAGAATTATGTGCCTAAGACTTTGAGGGATCGCAAGAAGGATGAGATCATGGCTTTGGAGCAAGGTGGTATGACTGTGGCTGCTTATGAGGCCAAGTTCCATGCTTTGTCTAGATATGCTACTCAATTGGTGACTACTGAGGAGGAGAGGATCCGGTTATTTATTAGGGGACTAAATTCTGAGTTGCAAGTGTTATCTGTTCATATGATTTCTACAGGGAGGAGCTTCAATGAGGTAATAGACTATGTTAAGAAAGTGGAAGGGGTGAGGCGAGACAGTCAAGCTGAGGCATGGGCAAAAAGGGTCAAGAACTCAAGTAACTTTCAAGCTTCTTATTCCAAGGGGTCCGGAAGGCCAATGGTTGCAGCCAAGACAATTCAGTTCGCTATGCCCGCCTCTGCAGGTAGTTACTCAGAAACTCCATCTCATAATTTTTAGGATAGCCAGGGAGTCGCGCCTTCGACGGGCGGCATACCATCTTTTGATCATACTTGTTACAACTGTGGAGAACCAGGGCATATGAGGAGAGATTGTCGTTACCCACGTGTGTTAGATTGACAACCCTGCCCTATGCTCCAATTCTTAATAGGGGGATAACCAAGTCATACCTAAGATTATGTCAAAGTCAGTCATATCCAAAATCACCAAATCAACCCAAGTCTGAAAACCCATAAACAAAATAGGACAAGCACGATAGACATAGGTAACTATGATTGACTCTCATACTAGGGTAGAAACATAGATATGGGCATCAAGTATATCACAAATCATATCAAACTCTGAGGCAAATCGTACAGATACATAAGAATAAGTAGAACCCGGATCAAATAACATATTAGCCATCCGGTCACAAACAAGAATAGTACCTGTGATCACCGCGTCAGACGCCTCTGCCTCATTCTTGCCTGAAAAGGCATAACACAGAATCCCTTGGCGCCTCAGTGTTATGCCTTTTCAGGCAAAAATGAGGCAGAGGCGTCTGACGCGGTGATCACAGGTACTATTCTTGTTTGTGACCGGATGGCTAATATGTTATTTGATTCGGGTTCTACTTATTCTTATGTATCTGTACGATTTGCCTCAGAGTTTGATATAATTTGTGATATACTTGATGCCCATATCCATGTTTCTACCCTAGTATGAGAGTTAATCATAGTTACCTATGTCTATCGTGCTTGTCCTATTTTGTTTATGGGTTTTCAGACTTGGGCTGATTTGGTGATTTTGGATATGACTGACTTTGACATACTTAGGTATGACTTGGTTATTCCTCTATTATGCCGTACTTAATTGTAATACTAAGTCCGTAACTCTAGACTTTGACAACCCTGCCCTATGCTAGCTACTATCGTCGATTTGTGAAGAATTTTGCTTCCATTGCCACTCACTTGACTAACTTGACCTGAGGTACCCTTCGAATGGACTGAAATATGTGATGAGAGCTTTCATAAGCTCAAGACTTTCATAAGCTCAAGACTTTCTTGACCACCACGCCCATTCTAGCATTACTGGTGAAAGGTAAGGATTTTATAGTTTATTGTAATGCTTCACATTCTGGTTTGGGTGCTGTGTTGATGCAATATAAGAATGTTATAGCTTATGCCGCTTGTCAATTCAAGGTCCATGAGAGGAATTATCCAACACATGATTTAGAGTTGGCAGCGGTAGTGTTTGCTCTTAAGATATTGTGGCATTACCTCTATGGTGTTAAGTGTGAAGTGCTTACTAATCATCGTAGTTTGCAGCATGTGTTTACTCACAATGATCTGAACTTGAGACAGCGTAGGTGGATGGAGTTACTTAAGAATTATGATGTGACCATTCAATACCATCCGGGCAAGGCTAATGTGGTGGCAGACGTTTTGAGTCGAAAAGCGGTATAGGTAGTTTAGCTTGCTTGAGTGTATCCAAGCGACCTTTGGCTAAGGAAATCCATACCTTAGAGTCTAAGTTCATGTAGTTGGGCATTTCAGAAAGAGGTGGGGTGTTAGCTAGCATTGAAGTGAGGGCCACATTCATTGAGGATATCAAGTCCAAACAATTTGAGGATGAGAATTTGGAGGAGCTTAGAAAGAAGACTGTGAATGGTAAGGCACAAGAAACCACTCTTTATACGGATGGTTTGCTCAATTTTAAAGGAAGAATTTGTGTTCCTAGAGTAGGTGACTTGATTGAGAAATTATTGGAGGAGTCTCATGGTTCACAATATTATATTCATCCGGGTGTGACCAAGATGTATCGAGATTTGAAGCAAATTTATTGGTGGCCGGACATGAAGAAAGACATAGCGGACTTTGCGATGAAGTGTCAAAATTGTCACCAACTGAAGTATGAACATCAAAGGCCGGCATGTTTGCTTTAAAGAAGGTCAATTCCGGAAAGGAAGTGGGAAATGATAGCCATGAATTTTGTGATTGGTCTTCCCAAGACTTTGGGAAAGTTTGATTCTATTTGGGTAGTGGTTGATAGATTGACTAAGTCAGCCCATTTTATTCCTGTGTAAGAACAGATTATAGTGCTGAGCAATTGACTAAAGTTTATGTGAAAGAGATAGTGAGGTTGCATGGGGTGCCCCTCTCTATCATCTCAGACTGTGGTACCCAATTCACATCCAAGTTTTTGAGGAAATTACATGATGAATTGGGTACACAACTAACTTTTAGTACAACCTTCCATCCACAGACAGACGGGCAGTCGGAGAGGACTATTCAAGTATTAGAAGACATGTTGAGGACATGTGTGCTTGATTTTGGAGGGCATTGGGATAAATTCATACCTTTGTGTGAGTTCTCCTATAATAATAGTTATCACTCCAACATTGATATGGCACCATTTGAGGCACTCTATGGGAGGGGATGTAGATCACCCATACGATGGTTTGAGGATGGAGATGTGAAACCTTTGGGGCTAGATTTAGTGAAGGATGCTCAAGATAAGGTGAGGAGTATTCAAACTAAGCTTTTAGCAGCCCAGAGTAGACAGAAGAAGTATGTGGATCATAAGGTAAGAGACATGGAGTTTCAAACCGGTGAGAATGTTCTTCTTAAGGTATCACCCATGAAAGGGGTGATGAGATTTGGTAAGAAAGGAAAGCTAAGCCCGCGATACATTGGTCCATTTAAGATCCTTGAATGTGTGGGACCGGTAGCGTATAAATTAGCTTTACCTCCTAATATCGGGTGTCCATCCGGTATTTCATGTATCCATGTTGAAGAGGTATCATGGTGATGGGAATTATATCATAAAGTGGGACTCAATTGTGTTAGACAAGGACCTCCAATATGAGGAGGAATCAATTGCAATTCTTGATCGTGATGTGCGTAAGTTGAGGACCAAGGAGATTAAGTCTGTGAATGCTCTATGAAAGAATCGTCCAGTTGAGGAAGCTACTTGGAAAACCGAGAGGGACATGCGAGACAAGTATCCCCAATTGTTCGTCGATTCAGGTACTAATTCATTCCTTCCTTAGCCTATTTTCCTAAGTTTTGTCACTCGGGACGAGTGATGGGTAAATTGGTATCTATTGTAACGACCTGTTCCCGTCTTATAGAAATGCCAACGGGGGAAAATTTGGGGCCGAAAAACTTTTTTGTAGTATTTAAATTTTCCCAACCTAGTCCAGATTTGGACGAAATTAGAGTCCTTGAGGTGTAGGGAAATCTGGTAACAATTGGGTGAATCATTTATGATTTTGATTGCATGAGTAGTTAGATAACTCGTTAAGGAATCCGTATGACTTTACGAAATTGAATTCGGGTTAGTAGAACTCCCGAAATCGATCTTAGTGTGAATGGTATTTTTTGAGCATCATAGGTTAGAGGTGTGTTGTGAAATGGAGGTGAGTTCGTGCAAGCCGCCTTGGCGGGGGTTTCGTCCGCTCTGACGGGGCCGCTCTGGTGGGGCCGTTCTGGCGGGGCCGCTGTAATGGGGTGGTGGACAATGTGGCGGGATAGATGCGACTGAAAGTCGTAAATAAACCCTTAAACGACCTGATTTGACACTTTTTTATTTTTAAAGCTAAGGAATGAACCCAAGGGGACTCCTACTTATTTTTCACTATTTTTGAGGCTAAAGATAAGCTTTTCACTCCCTGAATCCATTTTTTAATCCGTAAAACGTAATAGAATGGGTGAATATTGATGGGGAAGGTTTTGAGCTAGATTATATGGTGGAAACAACCCTATTTTGGATACTAAGGATCATGGATTTGATCTAGGGTTCATAGAATTGCTAGTAATTCGGGTAATTAGTGATTGTTTATTGATTCCCGTGTTATTATGATTGTCTGTAGACCAAGAACAAGCAGAACGAATTCGAAAAGGGAAGGATCAAGTTTCTTAGGGTTTCAAGCTTATTTCGAGGTAGGTGATGGTTGTGATTCTATGATTGTGTGATGTATGTTTGTTCTTGCTTCATTATGATACTTGTATATGTATGCATGTTGCAATGTTGATCACACTTGTTCTAAATGAGATAGATGGATGATGAATGCCATGAAATCATAACTTAAATGTATGATCTTGATGATATACTTATGATTGTGATTGTGGTGTGTTGAATGGATCGATTGCCACGTTCCGACATAACTATGGGATCGGTTTCCACGTTTCGGCATAATTATGGGATCGGATACCACGTTTTGGTATGCTAACTATTTGGGTTTGGATCCCATGAGAGGACCAATGATTTGATATAAAATGTGAAGTTGTTCGTTGTTCGTAAATGTTGATAATATTGTATATGTTGATATATATGCATGTGATTATATTGTTGTCTTGACTTACTTATGTTACACTTAGTGGGATAGCCACGTTATCCTACCAGTACACTGTGGTTGTGTACTGATACTGCACTTGCTGTTATTTTTGTTGAGTACAGGGCATCTTTCCGGCTATTGACAGAGCTCGCTTAGGAGATCAATGATCGTTCGAATTTAAGGGTGAGCCAATTCTTTCGGGATGCCATGGGTTCTCTTTCGTCTATGTCCACCATTTCTGGACTTAGACTATTCTAGTTAGTTGATTAATTCATTAGATTGGGGTTGCATCCCTTCTTGTTTAGACTTGTTGAACTTTAGATGTTTTGGTACATTGACTTTCAGGTTCTAGGTTATTTCTTCCGCATTATTTAGTTCGTTGTTAAACTTTTGTTGGAGTTTATGGGAACTCCCTATTTATTTCCTTAGTATTTAACTTGCTTCCGTAACTTAAATGTCTTAGTTTTGCTTTAGTTATTTGGTTTGGGTTGTAGTTATGGTTCTCCCATCGGAGAGTTAGTGTGGGTGCCAATCACGACGGTTTGGGTCGTGACAGGTACGTCGAGATCAACGAACCTAGGCTATGTTACCAACTTTGTCATGACCCAAACCATCGTATTGGCACCCACACTAACCCTCCGATGGGAGAACCACTACAACAACCCAAACCAAGCAACTAACCCAAAACTAAGGCATTTAAGTTACGGAAGCAAGTTAAATGCTAAGAAAATAAATAGGGAGTTCCCATAAACTCCAACAAAAGTCTAACAAGAACTAAACAATGCGGAAGAAATAACCTAGAACCTGAAAGGCAATGTACCGTAACATCTAACAATGAACCAAGTCTAAACAAGAAGGGACACAACCCCAACTAATGTACTAATAACTAATAGAACTATTTAAGTCCAAAATGTAGACATAGACGAAAGGAGAACTCATGGTAGCCCGAAAGAATTGGCTCACCCTTGAATTCGAACGACGATCACTGATCTCCTAAGCGAGGTCTATCAGTAGCCGCTTGAAGATACCCTGTACTCAACAAAAAATAAGAGCAAGTGCATTATCAGTACACAACCACAGTGTACTAGTAGGATCACGCGGCTATCCCACTAAGTGCAACATACATAAGTCATCACAACAATATAATCACATGCATATAACGAACATACACAATATCATCAACATATACGAACAATGAACAACTTCACATTTCTCAAGATACACAATTATATCACATCATTGGTCCTCTCATGGAACCCAAACAGTTAGCATATCGGAACGTGGTATCCGATCCAATAATTATGCCGAAATGTGGCAACCAATCCCATAGTTATGTCGGAACGTGGCAACCGATCTAAGTTAGTTATGCCGAAACGTGGCAACCGATCCATTCAACACACCACAATCACAATCACAAGTATATCCTCAAGATCATACAATTAAGTCATGATTTCATGGTAACCATCATTCATCTATATCATTTACAACAAGTGTGATCAATAATGCAACATTTATATACATACATATATCATAATGAAGCAAGAACCAACATACATCACACAATCACCTACCTCGAAACAAACTTGACACCCTAAGAAACTTGATCCTTCTCTTTTTGGATTCGTTTCGCTTGTTCTTGGTCTACAAACAATCAATATAATACGGGAATCAATAAACAATCACTAATTAGCTGAATTACTAACAATTCTATGAACCCTAGATCAAACCCATGATCCCAATTATCTAAATTAGGGTTGTATCCACCATATAATCTATAATAAAACCCTCCCCCATCAATATTCACCCATTCTATTACGTTTTACGGATTGAAAAATAGATTCGGGGAGTGTAAAGCTTACATTTAGCCTCAAGAATAGTGAAAAACGAGTAGGAGTCGCCTTGGGTTCGTTCCTTAGCTCTAAAAATTGAAAAGTGCCAAATAATATCGTTTAAGGGTTTATTTACGACTTTAAGTCATGTCTAGCCCGCCACAGTGGCCACCACCCCGTTATAGCGACCCCGCCAAGGCGGGTTGCACGAAATAGAGAGCTATTTAAAGAATTCCAAAATCCCCATTTCACAACACACCTCTAACCAACGACGCTCAGAAAATACCCTTTACGCTAAGATTGATTTCGGGAGTTCTACTCGCCCGAATTTAATTATGTAAAGTCGTATGAGTTCTTTAACGAGCTATCTAACTACTCATGTAATCAAAACCATAAATAATTCACCCGATTGTTACCAGATTTTCCTACACCTTAAAGACTCTGATTTCGTCCATATCTGAATTAGGTTGGGAAAATTCAAATACTACGAAAAAGTTTTCCGGCCCCAAATTTTCCCCCGTTGGCTTTTCTATAACGATGGGAATAGGTCGTTATACAAGCATGACACAAGAGGAAGAAATTATTCTCTATTTAAAAGTTGGAGTAAAGTTTTTATTTTTTTTAAAAATGAATTGGTATAGAGGGCATCAACGAGAGTTGGAGAGAAAATATTTTAACACATACAAAAAAAATATATATAAGGAATGGTGGTAAGGACATCAAAGCGAGTTGGAGAGAAAGTGCTCCAACACTTGAAAGTTGAAAAGAAGTGTTCCAACACAAAAAAAATGTGAATTGAAGAGAACGTGCTTCAATGCTTAGAAGTTGGGAGAGAACAACACAACAAGAAACAAAATAACTGAAAATTGAAGAGAAATTCTCCAGTACAATAAAAATGAAACGAAATTAAAGAGTTAAAACACTAAACCCTATAAATGTATATTAAAGAATTAAACCTGATAAGTTTTTTAAAGGGAAAAATGTCTGAAATATATTTGAACTTTGGCCGAAATTGTTGTTACGATACCGAACTTTGGAAAGGACCTTTTACCCCCTCTGCACTATTTAATAGTGTATTTTAAAGGTGTATATGTGTCCACGTGGACATCATAAATATTGCATAATTATAAATATTAAAATGTCCACGTGGGCACATATATACCTTTAAAATACACTATTAAATAGTGCAGGGGGTAAAAGGTCTTTCATAAAGTTTGGTATCGTAACAGTAATTTCGGTCAAAGTTAAAATATTTTTCAGACTCTTTTCCCTTTTTTAAATACTTAAAGAATTAAAATCAATAGATGTATATTAAAGGGATCAAACCTAATAGATTTTTAAATACCTAAAGAATCAAATACGATAAATATATAGTTAAATAAATATTTTAGACCTACTCCTATAAATAAAAAGACTATTTATAATATATATTTTTCTCTCTTTATTTACCTACTATATAGTAATTATTTGAATTTTATAAGCAATACCTTTTTTTGTTAAAAGTTGATAAGAACCTAATGGAGTAGTAGTAAACTACAAGTCTAGATATACTTTGTTTATACGTTTGTCTTTTTCCATGTGTGTTTTTTCCGCGTTGCCATTTTCAAAACCGCGTGCCCTTTTATTCTCTCTCTACCACCATCACCATACACCATTCTTTGTCCCTATACCTCTTTTTTTAACTAAACATTACAAGTAGGAAAAAAAAATTGTATTTAACACAAATGGTTAATTTCATTTTCAAACAGTAATTATAAAAATATTTATTTAATTAATTAATTAAATTTAAATATAGCCTTGATACAAGTGGCCTCAAACACTTATAAGATATAACAGCATCATGCTCTTAGTAAAAAATTAAAATAAATATTGAAAACACTCTTAAATTTAATGATATTTAACTCATATTTTAAGATAAAAAATATTATTTTAAATTCAGTTGATGATAATTTAAGGTATATTTCACTCATGTTTCAAGATCAGTTAATCAAATGAAAAGATATTTTAATAACGGGAGGGACTACTTCATTATCGCTTAACTTTAATTTTACTTGTTAAAACGTGTTTTTGATAGTTGGGTCCAGTTATAAAACAAGAGTTTCATGTTGGTGGGTTATCATTTTTTAAGATAAACAAATATTATCATCTACTACTACTCTACTTGTTATCAAATGAAATTTTAAGACAAATAATTGATAGATAGTAAAAACTTATTTGGTGGAGAAGACAAGGCAAAAAAGATAAAAAGAAAATAGTTAAGATAATTTGGTGAACAAAATATTCAACCATAGAAAATGGATTAAGCGAAAATCATCTAAATCTATTGCCTATTTGGTTTTTAATTTTTACTGTTTATCTCTTAATATTCTCATCTCCGATCAAAGCAAAGTATAGACAGAGAAATTGTTGTTTCATTACACATGAAAACTTGAGAGATGATGAATTGAACAACCATATCTGGTTTTAATTACAGAAATCTATTGCAGTAATCATAATAATAATAGTCAGATCTAAGTATAGAGTTCAATGAGAGTTGAAGCCAAGATTAAACTTGTAGTAATTGATTATCTAGGCTTCTTTCTACTAAGCAATTAAATCCCCACTAGTATTGCTCAGTTTTCACTGCAAATTGACCACCCAATCCCAGCCATGCCGCCTTGTTTTCTTCCTTCTTAGGAGCTGCTTCCTCTCTATGGTAAGGTACTTTTGCAGTCAGCCTATCTTTTCTCTTCTCCAAAAACCTTGTTAGTGAAGCTCTTCTCGCAATTGGTAAATCTGCAAAAAAAAAAAGAAAATCTCATAAATAAAAAGCTCATTACCAGAAACAGAAACAAGGCAAAAGGGGAAAACTATTACCAGAAACAATTGGCTGGTTAGGCATGTGATTTTCCTGGATCGAAGTTTTTCCGAAACTGGGAACAACCAAATCGGTAGCAGATTCCAATTGTTTTGCAGGATTCTGTGTGTTGTTTCCCTTGCTAGTACTAGCCATAAGCATGATTTCCTTTGCTTTATCAGCCGGAAAATCATTAAACACAATAACTTGACCTGCATAGAATATCGTCATCTGTGCCTTTTCCGGTTTCATTGCACCTTGAGGGAATAGATTCATGGATTTCTGAACCGACTCACCAGATTTCTCAATCATTGGCAACAAATCCATAGTAGTAGAACCTGTTGAAACACAACCGCATATGTTATACAAACTTCAAAACTAAACAAAAAAAATACTTTGCAAAATCATCATACCAGTTGAATCAAAATTGCGATGTATATCAAGGCTGAGATCTCCTAGAGAACCTTTCTTCTCCTTCAAGTATTGGCTCAACAAATTACATGTATGAGAGAAATGCGATTTCTGACCGGCATATCTCCCGGAATCCACAATCTCCGATGAAGCCATTTGTAATAGTACTATTTTTCTTCTTTCTTTTTTGAATGAAATGAAAAGTAAAGTTGAAGGATTATAGTCTAAAGCACATGTATATATATATATATTGACTGTTTGTATGAAACACTGAAGAGGACGTGGGGTTAGCGAAGTGGGGGTGGGGTTGGTTGAGCACGAGGAATATATGGAGACCTTTAAACTACTTTATTTTAAAAAAGACGTGCTCTTTGTTGTTTGTTTATTCTCCACTTGCTATTTTTTTGTTATTGTTTGTTTATTCTCCACTTGCTTTTTTTTTTTTTTAAGAAAAAAAATTGGAATTGAAACACTCCTAAATTTAATGCAAATTATTAGTTTTATTTTTAAATTATTAAATATTTTTTTATTTAATTAATTAAACTTAAATACATCCTCAATTTGCTATAAGACATAGCAAGTGATCTCAAATTCTTGTATGACATGTAACTCTTAATTAAAAGTCGAGAGAAGTATTAAAAATACCTTTAAACTTGTAAGATTGGGTATTTATTTAAGTTCAATTAATAAAGAGCTATTTTTAAAGTTGTCAATAGTTTAGAAATGAAACTAATAATTCACCTCTAATTTAGGGGTATTTTGAATGGTTTTATTATTATTATTATTTGTACTATTTTACTCTTTTATTTATTAGTGCATTTGGTTGTTTCTTAAATTAATTTTTTTTAAATAAAATAAAAGGTATGCGCATGTCGAACACGTGTTGATTTCACTAAAGAAAGCGGTGCCTGTTGTTTTGAACCCTGACAAAATTGCCCCTTATTCTCTGCTTATTTACGCCGTTTTATCCTTGTTATTTTAACGTTAACTTTTTCTTCTCTTTTATATCCTTTTTCTTTTGCCATTATTTATTTACTAGTGAAAGTATTCGCGCTTCGCGCGGCTATATAAAATATTTATAAAATAATTATGTGTAATATTTATATTTAGGTTAGTATCAAATATATAGCTAATATTAATATTTCTCTTCATCTGTAATATCATACACTTTTTTATTTTTTTAAACATATAAAATATAATGTATTTTTTTGTATATGTATATAATAGAACAAAATATTTATTATGGTGAAGTAAATGGAATAAGAGGTAATATGTTGAAATAACAATATATTGTATTACGTTGTAAATATTTTATATGTTTTAACTTTCTCTATTTTTTGTAGGAGTACTAATTTTCTATACAAACTCTGATTTCGTAAAAACAAAATTGAAATTTTTATTATGTCTTCATTATTATATTTGTTTATTATAATTTTTAAACATTAGTTAAATATTATTAAGAATTATAAAAAATGAAACATACAATATGTATAAATAATATTTAATATTAGAAGTTACATGTAAGATGAAGAGACATGAGTTATAAATAATTTAAATATATAATTTTATTAGACCTTAAATGTATTACTAATTACGCATTGATTTTATTTGTAAAAAAATGAATAAAAATAAGGGGTGAAAATATAAAAAATGAACAAAGAAAATATAATAATCGGTGACTGCATAAAAATTATAAATACATTTCAAACCAAAAGGATGGTGACGAAAACAGATTGTTACATACGCAAAAAAAAAATGGCATCATGAAACTAATATTTTATTTTTCAATTACTTTTTTTGCAAGTATAACAAAAATGAAACTCCTAATCATCATAGTTTTTTGTTGTTGAAATGTGATAATTATATTAATTTTGCTTCATAACAAAGAAAAAGTAGAATAGTAAAGGATCAAAGGATTAGCGTTGACACCACATTTAGCTAAATTATTTATACAAATCAAAATTTAAAAAATTCTAGCAAAAGTAACTATGTTACTACTACAAGTCAAATTGAAAAAAAACATCTAGCAAAAATAATCTCTAATTATGCTTCATTTTTTTTCCTTCTACCATCTTCCTTTGCAAGTAGATCCGCCATCATATTTTGCTCCATATATCAAACTCTTCATTATATGCGACAACTGAATAAAAAAATATCACATACCAATTAAAAATTATTATACCAAAAGAAAGAAAGAAATTTAAACTATTTGTAATATATATTTTTTTTAATAGTACTAACAATACTAAATAATAATCATTTCTTGAAATCTAACAAATATTATAATCAAACTATATTATATCCGGAAAATTAACTATTAGACAGAGCAAATTGCATGGATATCACATTGTTAAGAATTACAGAGGCATTTTTTTAATCATACTTGCTTGATGAATGATAATACAAACATAAATAGAATATTAAGAAAGCATGTCTAAGTACATAAAAATAAAAAGAAAGACTTGAGGATGAAATATATCTTACCTTCATGTACTTCTTTTTTGTTACTTGTTAGTTAATTCACAAACAAATGTGATGAAGAAGAGAAATTATAATTTTGTATGTGAATCTTCATGAAAGTAAATATGAATTTATATAGATAAAATAGAGGAAATAAAAAAATAAGGAGTTGAGAATGAAATATTTATTAACTTTATGTACTTTTTTTTTGTTACATGTTAGTTTCATTCACAAATCAAATATGAATTTATATATACAAAATAGAAGAAATGAAAAAAATAAAGATTTGCAATGAAATATTTCTTACATTCATGTACTTATATTTTGTTACAAACCAAACAAATATGATGAAGAAGAGAAAAGATAATTTTGAATGTGAATCTTCATGAAACTAATATGAATTTATAGGCAAAATAGAGGAATGCCATAAGACATCATAAACTTACAAATTTAAGTTTGGAGGTTATGGACATAAAAATTATGGGAGTTATGAATATTATTAAAAGTAAAAATTAAAGAGGGGCAAGTCATGGATAATAACTCCTTGTGAATAAATTAAAAAAATAAAAATAAAAATACTTAAAATACAAATTTTTTTCTATAAAAATACCTTCCGCTCAGTCATTTGAGCGGAAGGTATAACCAATTCAATATCCTTAGAGGTAGTCCGACTACATAAGAATTAAATTACAAAAAAAATTTAAACAACCTCTATACTGTATGGTAATGCCTTTTACCCAAACAAAGGGCCTGTCAAGAATTAAGACATACTACTAATGAGCCCATGTGTCTGAAGATTCTAACCGGGTTTAGAGCGCCCTTTTAACTCCTTATGGGCTGAATACCACGGCTTTTCAGACGGAGTCACTAAGACAAAGCCACTAGTAGTAGTATTATTTCTGACTGTACCTCAATCTTGGAACCAAGTCGAAGTTATTTAAAGATTTTTCTGTAATAGAATAAAGCTTAGATCTGTTCATGGATTCTATAAGAGAAGTCAGTTATCCGGCATAGATATTTAAGTTAGCCGGACATAGTCACGACTTTCAGATCGGAGAACATAAATATAAACAGATGAAGAAAGAAGAACGAAGAATTACCTTAGGCCAAAGCAAAGCAAACTTCTTTATTGATAAAACTTTCCAAATACAAAGAGAGAATAAGAGAGGAGAGAGAAGAGAGCAAACAGATGGT